>VMBQ01003288.1:77343-104159 GCA_007657795.1 Dreissena rostriformis
ACCCATTTTCAATAGGGTTCAAGTCCTCATAAATATAAAGACACTGAACAAGTTTGAAAAGAATCGGATGAAAACTGTGGACTTTATCGCGTAAACAAGAAAAAGGTTAACGGACACACACACACACGGACGGACGGACGGACGACGGAAACCATGCCATCACATAAGCTCTTCAGGCCTTCGGCCAGTAGAGCTAAAAACCCAAAGAATAGACTGAGAAGTGGACTTATATTATTGATCGTTACGTTTGTTACATTTTGTCACCGAGTTTGCGACACGCATGGTTCAGTAGATATCAAAAGTCTACAACATGTTACACGCGTTACACATACTTATCAAAATAATGATATCTGACATTCGCAATCGGGCATACTTGTTATATTATGACATGTTGTATTAATAAATATTGCTTGGGTATATTAAAAAACCAGACATAAGGTTAAGCAAAATTGTTTTTATTGCGGTTGTGCCTGTCTGTCTGTCTAAACTTTTGTTTTAACCCTTTACTCCATATAAAAAACAACAACATGTAAATCGTTTCGATAACAGAAGGGCACGGTACATACGAGTCGTATGTACATTTCTCCTCTATCTAGGATGGCTTTGTGCTGTAAGCTCGTTAAAGAACAGTTCACTGCTTACTTTACTCCGATTCATTTCGCAGGTAAAAGTATCCAGTATTCGGTCTAGATCGTGCGGTCTAGTACGCGAAAATCATTAAAATACGTTACTGAAAAATGCGTATGTCAAATAAATAAAGAATGAAGAGATTAGAAAAATAAATAAAGGAAGATCCTCATTATATAATGATTGCCAGAAAAATCGAATCGCAGAAATCAAGCCCATAGATCAAACCTTAGTGAAACGTAGAAAGAAAAGCAAAAAGAACTGACACGCATACGAGTAAAAAACTGGAGAAAAGAAAAATAATGTCAAAATACTAGAAGGTGCACGAATGTGTATTGTACAGTGGCGACAAAGTTAACAAAAATCACAGTACACATGACAGAACAGGTGGGACCAAGTTGAAATGAAAAAGAATAGATAATTATACAGATAATAAAAGAGGTAAATATTGCAGAAAGTAAGAACGACAAAAGAATGTAAAGAAACTAACAAAGACTCAGCTTGAGACAATAGTTTCAAATCAAGAATCAGAGAGAAAAGCAGCTTACATAGCAAGGTAATCCATCCATTTTTCACCAGGAAAATGTGAAAAGGTGTCAACGTCACTCGCTTCACAGGCAACACCAAGAGGAATGCCCTGGGTTCTGTAGGAATGGTGTACTTGACATATAATTTAAAAAACGTTTGGACCTGTATGATCAAAATATGGAAAAATTATGCAAAGTGTTGCATGATAATAGATTGAAACTAACCCGCAACCATTTATAAAGAAGTAGATTTATTTTCAATTGTAGTACCATATACAACAGAAAGTGGTGGAACAAATGAAAGGAAAAAATATGTCGTCAGCTGGAAATTTGTTTCAAAAGCTTTTAAAGTCTAAGAAGGTTGTGACTAAAAGAAAATACATGTAGACTGGATGATGAGGCAATGACACCAGGAGTATCAGCCTGATTGTCTAATAAGAAACTCTGAAACTTTTCCACAGTTATACAATGGAACCAAGACATGTTATGGAACAGAGCATATAATTTATTTTAAAAACAGTTTACAGACCCAAACCCCCAAGTTGTGGTTGTGTTTAGCACATTTGCCGCATTAAGGCCAAAGTAAGTAAAAACATTGAAAAACAACTACTTCCATAACTGTCTGTGTGAATATTAAGCAAACGTTGAAATGGAAGTGACAGCTATTAACAAAAAAAGGAGATTCAAGGTTCCACAGCAGATCCTGTGCCAGTAGCAGTCAAGAGTGGTAAAAAAGAAAACATAACTAAGAAAAGAATTGAGAGGTTAAACAGATATTTATTGAAACAGATGGGAGTCGGGAAAAAACCGTTAGAAGCTTTGAAAAGAGGATATGTTAATATATTTATCAGAGAATTATCCAAAGAAGTTTTTAATTCTCATCTGCATAATGCAACATAATCAGTTTAAAACTCTGGACCATGACGTTCCGATGAACTGGGTTGTTTTTTGTATAGACTGTTTCGAAAATCACACATGTTTGCACCAAGATGATGCACGGAGGCACCAAGCTACCCTGTTTTCCATAGAAGCTTATTACATATACCATGAGTGTGCTGAGATCACGCCTGCACATGTTTGTGTCAGACGATAAGCATCATGATAGTCACGGAGTTCATCGTTTCGTCTCTGTAGCGACGAACCATCTAACCGTCGGACGACACTTGGCTATTGAACGTGAAATTCATTTTTTAGATGGCGCTGCCAGCCAGTTGAAATCAAAGACACCATTCACTGATGACGCACAGAGCTTCACTGACTATGGTTTCAATTGCGAGAAGCAATTTTTCGGTAGGCCCGTGTGATGGAGAGGTCGGTGTCATGAAACAGACGGTCTAACAGGCATTTCTAGCAAGGAAGATAATTATACAACATGCGAAAGAGTTTCATGACTATGCCAAAACAAAGCTGTCTTAACCAGACACTGACAAAAACGCTTGATTTATGGCAACAAAAGGCGGACTTTTTTCTATGTAGCAGAGATGGATGTTCAAGACAGATACATGTATTGGATCGCATCAATGCGGAACGTATCAAGAATCGAGAAAGCTGCACGCCATCTTGGAATTTGCTACATGTGAACTAAGCTTCTTTTGTATGTATTGTAGGGATACACAAACAGAACCTGCTTGTCAGTCTGTGGTTCATGTTGATGATTAATTTGTAGCCGCAGGGTAAACTGAAAACAAAGGAAACAAAATACACACAAAAAGGAGTGAATAGACAATTGACCACTCGCCAAGTCACTGATCGCTCCGCCCATCTTGTCACGTGACCTAGATAAAAGAAAACTCCGACAAACGGTAGCAGACGATGCGCATCTTAAGGATAAACCCGAGTGATTGTGGATAGTAGCTAAAGAAGAGGTTTCTCGAGCTAAAAATAACCAGAAATTATATTAATTATCGTAATTCACAAACATTTTGTAACATCAGTTTTAAAGACAATTTTCATACAACTCTGCCTAAATATTCAAAAGATGGACATTCAAACCAACTTTCATCAAGATCAGGCTAGTAGCAACGAGCTCAAATTTGAGCCAAAGATAATAATAAATCAGCAACAAATCACTTATTTGCAATAAATCGTTAATACATGAGAGCGGGGATTCTTCCGCAGAGTCTGCTTTGTTTCCGAATTATTGAATGAATCATTTACACAAATTAACTGCACTAATTCGTCTGCGTTTCCGATTTTTTCAACGTGCATGTATGGTTTTGGTATGGTTACCAACAGATGTTTTGGGTGTTTGGGAGTAATGCATTTAACATTCCTTGTTCGGTTTTCAGCTAGTCGTTATTAATGAAACTATTCACTTAAATTAATTCAAGTGTTATAATTAAAAAAAAATGTTTCCAAATACATACAAATATATGCACTGTTGTTTTAAGAACTATATACATTGAAATGTGTGTCAGTTGTATATTCAGTCCTGTATCTGTTTGTGATCTCAGGAATGTTATTATCCATATGTTGTTTCTTTTTGCAGAATTATGCGCCAAGAACATTTCCCACTCTTGGAAAGGGAAGCAAGCATACAAATGGAAGGTAATTTAAGAAAATGCGTGTTTTAGATTCATAAAAAAATATTATTTTGTTGTGTAACTGACTATAATATTTCGATTATTTATAAACGGATTTCGTCAACATTTTGAATATTATCAAATAAATCATATTTTAATGTCTCTTAAACATTTTATCAGAATTGATCAAGGCTTTGATGATCTATCATTAACAAAATATTTATTTTCAGCGAAATTCCATATACAGTTAATGGTATTCGAACATGCGCTAAATAAGTATCCATTTCCTGTCTTCAACGTATTTCTCTGATGGCAGAATGACGAATTTTTCTAATCGAAAACCCATATTAGCTGAATGCCGATGGGCTGTTCATCCATTCCCGAATATTAG
Organism: Dreissena rostriformis; assembly: GCA_007657795.1. Classification (NCBI taxonomy): domain Eukaryota; kingdom Metazoa; phylum Mollusca; class Bivalvia; order Myida; family Dreissenidae; genus Dreissena; species Dreissena rostriformis. The sequence continues at coordinate 81,411 of VMBQ01003288.1, forward strand.
TATATATTTAAGTTCTTGAAGGCTACAAAGCGTTGAATGTCACGTAATTACGCCCATGTTCAACTTGTCACACAAATGTTTTATAATGTTTGGATAGGGTAATTTTTATAGCTTAGCAAACGTGTTTGTGTGTTGCACATTCTTGCTTTGCACATGCGGTGCGAGCTTGTATTCTACTTCATGGCTGTTTTAACATTAATAGACCAAGTTTGCATAATATGCAACATAAAGTCAATATTGTTCGCATACTTTCATACGAGGAAACCACATCCGCACGTGGTTCAGATGTGTCACAGAATGATGGAAACATTGTTAGAAATTTCAATTTTTCAAATTAAAACAAGAAATATATAAGTGTTGCGTTGAAAGTGCTTTGAGTGTAGATGACATCTCTATTCCGCATAAAAAATCAAATCAATGTATTGCTCTATTATATGCGGAAAGTTCGTTACTTCACCATGCTATTTTCCAATTAGTTAATTGTAAACGATATATCTAAATGGCAATGCTAATGTACTTATTTAAATTGTAGAAATTATATGTGTTTAATCTGAATTGGCAAGCTGCTAATGAATGAAACGAAGTATATAAAAGTAATGTAAAGTTCGCTCAAAGGAACTTCCAACATTTTGATCATATGAAAATGTGCTTGCCGAGCTGGTGCATCATTCGAGCATTTACTCGAATGATAGACAACGTATAATTATTGTGACACATATAGATCCATCGGTAGCCTTCACTTTTCCCCGTAGCAACAGCTTTAATATATCAAACTCGAGAAGAAAATACGATACTTACACAGCTTGTAAATGTTTAAGCGTTAAGCTAAAAAAAAAACTACATCACGCGCAAGCATGAATTGACGTCTCATACCACGGGCTATGGCCACACTGGTATGTTACGTAAAATGCTTGCGGTGATATACCTACCATTTAAATAATCTAATAAGTTGATTGAAAGCAACCAAACCAAAGTTCTTTTAAAGGGACTTGTTCACGTTTTAGTAAATTGAGAACATTGAAAAAATTGTTTCAGATCTGCAAAGTTTCTTTGTAATTATGATATTTTCGAGGAAACATTAATACTGAACATTTACCATGCTCTAAAATATCTAATATATGCATCCTTTGACAATTTTTAAACCTGAAAATTATAAAGCATTACAAACGCGAAACGATTGAATAATTTGGAGAGTTCTGTTGTTATCGTTATATTTTGTGACATTACAAGGTTTGCTAGACTTTTACCCTAAGGGTCAGTGGTTCGAGTCCCGGTGTGGATTTCTTTTTTTTTTTCTTTCATTACTTTTTCTTCTTGTTTTATACTGGAACTATTTAGTTCCAATGTTTAAATTCATCAGTTTAAAGCATTACATGGCAAACTTCAAAACATGCCAAAAGTCTGTGAACAAGTCCCTTTAAAGCCACGCATCAATAAGACAAATAATGCGGAAAGTAGAATATCTATGGACAGATTTTATCAAAATATTTACGCCTAACATAAGAAGTTAATTCAGTCGTTTTGCTCTGTTCCGGGACTTCTTTTAGAGAAGTTCAAGATTAGTTTGACCATGGTATTTATCTTATAGGAACTTCAGAAAGTATCATTTTCGAAAAATTATTATCATGGCCACGTTTAAACACACGCCTTAATGCATGAACAGCGGACATGAATTTCCTTTTTTTGGAATTAGTGATGATGATCTAAACACGATGCGTTTAAAAATACCCCTTACAATGAAGTTTCATACAAATGTATTTGTTGAAATAACAATATATGAACTCCATGGGCATACAACTAAACAAAATCTCACAATGCAATTGATGCGTATGATATGGGCAACATTTACTCACCTTATCTTGAATGAACCCTTACCCTGTGTCGTGAGCACTGTTAAACATCTGAACGTTACCTGCAAAAATACACAATATAACTGAATGGAAAATGCTTTGTTGTTTATTAATTTAAAAAAACTAGTCGAGGTGACCTTTTATCGTTTACTTGGTTTTGTAGCGTGACGTAATAAACACCACCAATACACACAATTTATAATGTCGGTCAATATTTGCATTGATATCATTCAACTATACATGTTGTTGTCATCATTAACCAATATATTACATATATTAACACATACTCATAAATATCTATCATCAGAGCGCATTTTAAACAGAATTAGAAAGGAGCTGTTAGCAACACATAAACATTTTGACCTATTTTTGCCTGCATGGGACTCATTTGACTTAAATACTTGATTTTGTGGAAATATCAATCAGACCATATGAATCAAATGAACCTCACTGACCTGAATAATTAAAGTGTATACTTCAAGAATGCGAAATTGCATACGTTATTTTACTTTCTAAACTAGCGAAAGGCATTTGGACAAGGGAAACTAACGTGTACATGTAATTAAATACACATACACTTAACATTTTAAAATTACAGATATATGTACCACATACAGTGTTTTTGCTGAAATCGCGCAGGTTCTAGTTTTATCGGATTTTCAACTTGATCGGACAATACATATAATTTCTAGATGTGAAAATGAACACTGGGTTAAATCGAATGTATACCTTAAAATAATACTTCTTTGTTTATCAAATACAGGTCATGGGATGTAAAAATGGTTGCTGAGTTGATGCAATACTTGGGAAACCACAAGGGCTCTTACACGCATTCCGGGATCCCAGAATGTGTTCTGCTGCATATCCTCTTCTGGGATCCCAGAACGTGTATCTCTGCTGCATATCCTCTTCTGGGATCCCAGAATGTGTTCTGCTGCATATCCTCGATTGTGTGCAAGACAAAATCCATAACCCTTTTTCGTAGAGTGTTACAATTATACCAACATATTTATGTCCATAGACCTAGCTTTACCGTGCATGACCCGTATTTAATAAAAATTATAATTTTGTTTGACACCAATTTTAGAGCGTTTCAACAAAGTTTAGGAATGTGTCTCTTTAATAGGCTGATTGATTTGTTTATGTAAGCTAGTTAACTGAACTCATCTTTATTAACTCATAGATTAACATAGTTTTAATTGACTTAGTGACGTAGATTTTGAACGCCCGTTCATGGAGGCCAACATGGAGCAGTACGTTTTACGATGACATTTTGGTATTGTATATATCAATGTCGCATTTATACATTGTGCTCAGGTGAGCTAAAAACTAGGCAGTCCGAGTGACAAAAGTATCAACTCAGTGGTATTCTGGACGTTAAGAGTGGAACCTGATGATTACTGCAAATTGCTGAAACGCGATACTTTTAAGTGTTGTAAGAGATATGGAGCGGACACAGCAATGGGTCCGACAACCAGTTTAACGAATATATACTTTAGTGATTACTTCATTATTTACCATAATGGCATATTATTCCAAACAGCCCGAGAGACTTATTAAGAGTTTTCTTACAAACGCATACTTATGTTACTTTAAAAACGCCTCAGTCATTTGTTTTTTTTTCGGGCGAAAGGACGGACGAAGGGTAGCCAATTAAACCATCCGGCGTCGCGGTGGGGGATTAAACTGTTGAAAAAAAACAATGTTCCATGGATGTGTTCAGTTCGATGAAATGTTTTTAATTCCATATGTGAATTTTTCGAATTAGAATGGTCCTTTGCGTTATTTTATGTTAAACACAACATATAGGCGCATGAAGGGTCGAATTATGAGACCAAATTTAATATGGTACGAAAAGTCTTCCGTATACGAGTAGTTTTTAGGGATTCCAATTTTGCTATATTTATCTCCCAAATCGAAACACAAACGTTATAAATAGCATATAAATTCCGAAAAATAAATATATTTAGCAATAGATTTTTGCAAAAGCGAACCCTGGGAAACTGGATTTTTCACTTATACTGGGAACCCAATATAGACAAAACAGAATTCTATATGGGTTCCCAGTATTAGTGAAAAACATCCTGCGGAAGTATGACGTTCAAACACTGTTAAGATTTTGCGTGAGTAATTGTGTTTTTTTTTTCTATACCTAAGTATTTTTTATCTATTATAACATTTATTTCTACAACTTTTGCAATTGCTTTATGTAAGCAATACTACTTTTGTAACTTCTTTATTTTAACAATATTTTTTATAGAGGCAGGATTATGATGCAATCTATATTCGGTAACCGCATGAATATCGCGCTGTCAATCTTTGATCAATTTGATATTTCCGAATGGAGATAACTGATTTTAATATATTATATTAGGCAAACTGTTGACATATATGATTATATGAGGTCACCTGTACACAATTGTTCGCCCGGAATATCATTCCCGGGAGTACTTTTCTATGTATGAGTTTAAGAAAAGAGGCGGATTACGGGCGGATTCCGGGCGGAAAACAAAGGTGTAATATGTAAGAATTTATAATTACGCGCGGAAAATAGATTTCTAATCCTGGATCACTAAGAGATTTTGTAAAATGCAAATCTACTTTGTGGATACGTATCACATAAATGTTGTCAAAAACAACCCATAAGAGGGCATGCCTTATGAAAAGATGCAAATCTACTTAGTTTGTGGATATGTATAACATTCATGTTTGTCAAAAACAAACCATGTATTTATTTTACTAAAAACACTGTTTTCACACACTGTCAATATTTAAACATTCACGCATTGCCTCTTTTTCTTTGTTGATTGTATATCATTTATACAATGACTATTTTTTGTGTAGAAAATTGCATCGATTATTCCAGAAATTTTGAAGTGGTCACCCAATCCATGCGAAAGACAACACAATCTTATAGGATATGAGGTCCGATGACTTTTAAAATTTACCGGACCTCATCAATTTTTTACCGGACCTTGATTTTTCTTTAACGAAACAATGGAAAATACCTTTAATAGAGTTTATTTTTTATCATGATGACGTTCATAATGTTTAACCATTCTGACTACAATAAAATAACAACTAAATTTAAACATGTTATATTAAAACATATGGTAAAACTTTCAATTAAAAGTGAAGAAGGATTTGTGTTTATTTATACATTACAAATAATATTAAACAGCAATATAATACACTACTACTCTTACTGTTCAAACAAGATAAACTCCGATTTATTTATCGTTAAACACTCTTATCAAAGTTAAATAAACATAAACCAGTCCGTATTTTTTTTACATATATTCCTAGTTTCGTTTTCAATTTCAACGAAAACAAAGTTTTCCATATATATTTTTTTTGTCGCACACGATGGCCGCCAGTTTCGGGAATTATACCGGACCTCAGCAAATTGGATCGGAAATGTCTGAGGTCTGACGTCTTTGGCATGGGTTGGGTCACCGCTGATCAATTGCAATGTCCACGCAACTTATGTGACCACAACGGGGCGTGAACTCAAGATTCCTATGATTAACATTCTTGCATTCCACCTACTCATCTCAACTACAGACATATTTGTCATCGAAATTACAGGGTGGTGCTTCGTAATTTTCGTTATGTGCCCATCCCATCAAATGTGAAAGGTGTATGCCTTTAAATAACTGTTACCATCTCCCCCCCGCTCATCGGGACCCTACCCCCNACCTTTACCAACCATCTAAGAGACCTGGGGGGGGGGGGCAAACCCTTTTTCGAAATTGTTTTGATCATTCCGGTGTATGTGCCTAACATAATCTTTTTTGCTTTATTAATATTGCAGTCTAATAAAAACCTTCATATTCGAAATGCTATGTAAGATTTATGTTAACAAATCGTCTATTCATACACATAGCGAAATATTTACGTTTTACTACTGGGGAAAAACATTCATTCTCAAGAAAAACACTAAGTCACGTCTTACACGATGCATGACCCGCTACATATTTGCTTTCATTCAAGAAGAATTTTTCATAAAAATGACTAACGCTATTGACACGTATACAAACCTATAAATAAACCTCAGGGTTGTTTATTTATAGACTGGTTCAAAATGTAACAAAACGCTAAACAACACCCCGTAGGCAACTTGACTAGCGCCCATTGCCTTCCAAAAGTGTGTGTGTTAACTGACGACTGTGATATGAATTAAATCAGTTGAAAACGGCGAAAAATCCAACTAAACAAACAAATTAACAGTCAAAAAAGGTTAGGTAGGTAGATTAAACTTTGTTATTTCGTTAACTTTTTAACGATTCCAAATTTAGTAAAAATACGTAATAACACGCAGAAATCTTCAAAATCCCTATTAAGCAGTCTTTCATTGTTTAATTTAGCTAATTAAAACTTAATTTAGCGAACATGGGATGTAGCAAAAATGAACGCAAACTTAATTTAAATGGTCGGTTGACAGATTGTTTAAAAAAACAACACTTTGTCAAAATTAGAGTTTTTTTAACTGACACAGATTTAAAACATAAAATAACACTGTACTACAGTGAGAATATATAATAGCGTAAACTCATAAAGAAAATACAGGTTCGACCCCCGGTAAATTACACACGTATTTCTTCAAATTTCTAAATTTCAATTCTATTAATATTATTATACGGGAGATCTAAGAGTTCCGATCTAACCATTTTTAAAAAGCATATAATGACACACTTCATCAAATGTCCCAATATGTTAACTAGTTCATTTAATAATTATTTAAGCAAAATCGATCGAATCTCTGCTGGAATACCAAATATAAGTTAAGGGTCGGTATAAGAAATAAGGTCGACCGGGTCTGTGGAAGCAAACTACACATTTATAAGATTGTTTTCCATGCTTAAATTTGCTTAAAGGGTCTTATCGACGCTTAATGAGGTATTACATTTTCAAAATAAAGATTATCCTTTAATAAGCATGTTTTAAATGGCTATTGGAGAAACCCCTCAGTAGAAGTACTCACCAGAAATGCCGTCGATATGACCCTTTAACCTTGAACTTTAGTCTGGTCTACATGTACTTAACTCACTTACATAGGAATATCCAAAAAAATAGAAATCATATATAAGTTAACGGGACTAAAACTCTGAATCCGTAGTGAATAGCCAAAGTTTACAGATTTCACGTTGGGTTTTCCGTTGGAAAATCCATCGAAGTCGGTTTTCTCGTTTAAATTTACTCTGCAATGTGTGACTCACTAGTTACGGAACGCCCGTTGGTCTGAAAGATATGCGCTTTATAGTTGTTTGTTAAACATTTCCGAGATAAAAGTTGTTCATATTTTTAGTGATTTGGTAAACCGACATTTAGAATTGAAGAAGTATAAATAGAATATTGAAAGGTTTAAATTTTAATACGTTCGCATGCGTCTCTTTCCGACGACAGATATGTATATGTAAACTTAAACCACGACCGACTTAATGAATATGGATCACCGGCCATTGGCTTTGAATACACGTATCACCTTTCTAGTTGTTTATGTGACTAGAAATTATTTTATAAATCGTAACAATTGAATTAAGGATAGAGATTGTTCAAAGTATCTTTTGTAAGGGTTTTGTTTGGCAATGTGAAACGCGCTTTAGTTGTTTTATACTCAATGACTTTTAAATGGCGCTTAATGTGATAAATTACGTCATAAAAATGCCTGTGAAAACATTAAACCAAAACAAATATCCGAATATGATTTTTTATCTAAGCGACATTTTATTTAAACCCATGAGATATGGAGCATACATGTTACGTACAGGACTGTTTTATAACCCACTCCCGCTTCTTGGCGGAGTATTAATGAACTTTAACTCGGCTCACAGTCAGTGTGGCTGTTCGGTTAGATCAGTGGTTGTTATACGCGATCCTCAGCTATGCGACCCGCGTTCAATCCCGAATATCAGAACATGTGAGCTTGAATGGTAGTAACCATATCGGATAGGTCCGGGTTCTCCATTTTTCACCGCGCGATATTGACTATCTTTAACAAAAAGCAGATAGCTAGAAAACGCATCGTCAAATGAGGCAAATCGGGCGCAGAAGGATTTTATAAACTTCAAAACACAGGCACGCACGCTTACACACACGCGCACGCGCAGCACGGTCATTGTTCGCAAATTGTCTTCTCAATAGGGCGAGCATCGTATTGTAAGATTGAATGATGAAGTAGCAGTTTGTACATTTTGTATCCTTCCTTTATTTTGAGCATTTACCTTAATGAACTTAGTTTTTTGAGCTAGACACAAAAGAAAGTTCGCAACCAAATTCGTGGCTAGTACGAAGCAAGCATGACCATATGGGTCTTATATGTAGAATAAAATGCAATATTCGCCTTATTTGGGACTCAAAAGGTTTTGTTTGTCCACATCATGCTCATATGGGGCCAAGTAAGGAATTATATGTTGGTCCACTTTATGAAATTGGAAGACACAGTTGGGTTTCAAAAGTCAAATAATTATGGCTTTGGATACCTATGGATGGTCAGTATATTGTTGAAATTTTCTTTCCGTCAGTTCGCATAATTAATTGATGTACCCAAAACTGGCAAAGGGATACTAACTATTCGTGTCGTTGTCACCATTACAAATATTATAAATACACTGTTAAGTATAGAACAGTATTTACAATTAGAACATACCAAACTTTTTAACTTTCGGAAGCCGGTACTCGTGTCGACTATAATAGTCAATGTAGTGAATAACGCAACAACTTTTTACACTATTATCATCCAATTTATTTATTTTCCAAATGTCATCGCCATTTAGTCTCAATAGCTGAATGATATTGCCTTAAAGTTTATCATGTCCCAGCCATGCCAACCCCTGGCGCGCAAGGTAACGGATACTACGTACAATAGTGAGTAGCTGTTGCCGTTTGTTTTCTCTCCTTGGAGCGAGTGATGCATATGATTTTACTGATAACCTTTAGCGACGCGCGTGTCTCTCAGCGGCTTCCTTACGATACCCCGACTGCCGTTTTTTTTTAGTTTTGAAGTGGCATCCTACAAGTTGGAGAAGCCGGTAGTTATAAAACTGACTTCATAAACGCAATTACGTTTAGAGAAGTTTAATATAGCATATCCCTGTGACCCTTAGCTTTGATATAAATAATATTACAAACATTATGCCTCAAATAGCATCAAGTGTATTGAAAGTGACCTTTAGAACGAAGTTTTCAATAAAACTTTACAAATTAAATAATTATGTCTAACAAAGCACAACAGCTAGAGTATGATAGCTTAAAACGAATTGACCTGTGTATTCACTTGATATGTTGAACACAAGTTGATTTCTTCTACGTAGTAAATGAAAGATTGTATTTTTGCAAAAATATATTTTCTTAAATGCAATTGATAACGCTAATGAAAAAAAAAGATGTAGTTGTTTAAAATAATTGTAATTAAGGAAACAGGAAACATGCCATTATATTATGCAATATTTGAACATTGTAGTTCAAGGTATACCAGTGGTTAATTCATTTTCTGATGCAACGTTATAAACTTGGGATTCCAGTAAAGTATCGACAAAAAAGACAGTTGATACTAAACACTTTAAAGCTTAACTAAACATGCGTGGCTCTGCACTCACTTTCAATTTGTACTATTTGATAGCCTTTAATTGGCCTATATTTCCTCCGCAAGCAACAATCAGGACATTAATACATTTTAAAATGATAACTTATGTCATATTTGTCACTAAATGATGAAAAGGATCAATGCAAGGAACGGAAAAAGAATGTCACGGATATAAGAACAGCTTATGTAAAAGAAATACAATGATTTGCCGGTAGTGCTGTTAAATAGACGCACTGAATGGTGTGTTTATTGCTGTCACAGTGATGCTACCTCGCAGGCAGTATCGGTTTACATACATGTACGTAAATAATATGCTGTACGTTGGTTTCAATGCGGATGACATAATAACGCTCACAAAACAGTACATCATATATACTCAAGATGTTCAGGTATGATAAAAGGTTAATACATATAGTGCCATCTTCGAGTCGAGAACTACTAAACCGCAATGTCGCTCATTATCATTAGCATATTGGCTATAAAGACGAGTTCTGATCGTTGTATACAGGTCTCTTCCATTAATCGCATCAAATATGCCTGACATATAAATAACTTAAAGTTAGTTAGACTTAGCTGAGTTTATAAATACTTACTTGTGCACGGAACATTCATGATAACAATGTTAAACGTATCGATTAATACTGGAAACAATCTCGACAAGTGTTATTTCGTTCTATTGCATTGTAAGTAAATTTGAATAACATACATTCTTGCAAAAATGTGAAAAAATGTAAATTAATTTTGTATGGCTTATGGCTTTAAAGATCAGCAAGGGATCAATTTTGAAAACAAACATGGTATTATAATTCGTTAACAGATGATCAATTTTACAGAAGGGTATATTGGACATAAAAAAATAATAATTTAAAAACGTCTCAGGTTTGTGTAAGGTTGTCAGTCCACGCATTTAAAAATGGAGAATTATAAAACCAATTTGCAACTGGTGTAATTGACGTTGCTAACTTTAAAGGGTGATTGAAAACCATGCAATCGTAAATTCACCGTGGGACCAAAGAGTAATCCCTAGATGAATGACATGTCGACAAGGTATCATTTCGAGCCAGTTCTCAGGCATTTTTTAAGTAACTCACCAAGCTGTATCAAGGCCAAATTTGTCAACACTATTAAATCTTAGATTGACCACCTAAAAGCTCGCACCCAAATATTTAAAGCTAATGATTTATTATCAAACTTTAAATGTTGGAATTATTCAAAGCCGAACAAAGAAACAACTCGGAAGGATGGATGGATGGATGGAGGGTTGTATGGATGGGTGGGTGGATGGATGAATGGATATAGGTAGGTAGGTAGGTAGGTAGGTAGGTAGGTAGGTAGGTAGGTAGGTAGGTAGGTAGGTAGGTAGGTAGGTAGGTAGGTAGGTAGGTAGGTAGGTAGGTAGGTAGGTAGGTAGGTAGGTAGGTAGGTAGGTAGGTAGGTAGGTAGGTAGGTAGGTAGGTAGGTAGGTAGGTAGGTAGGTAGGTAGGTAGGTAGGTAGGTAGGNCCAACTGTAACACACCAAATATTAAAACCATGATCCTGACAGTCTTAGAAAGAAGATATTCAAAATTATTTCCTATATAACTCTATATAAATAATGTGAACCATGGGGCGTGGCCAGTTTTGACCCCAGGGGCATGATTTGAACGATATAGTAGATGACCACTAAAGGACGTTACACTCAAAATATTCAATCTCTGAGCCTTTCGGTTTCAGAGAAAAAGCTGTTTACAGGTTTTTACAATACAAGTCTATATAAATCATGTGACCCCCTTTGGCGCTTTTGGCCTACATATGCAACGGACCGAAACGATTTAAACAATTTTGAAAGAGATTCACCCAAGGATCATTTCTGGGAAGTTTTATGAAAACCGCCAAGCGGTTTAGGAAACGATGTCGTTTGAAGCAAATTATTCACGATACACGACACACGACGACTGACGCCACGTAACATATGAATAATATAACCAGTCAATGATGATCGATTCATGTTATGTATCACACATAATATTGGCTCGTCTATCGGTTAGATCTCCAATTCGTATAGAGAACACAATGGCGGGTTGGTTAGATTTTTTATCTCATAGTATTGCAAAACTGTCGAAACTGCCGCCATTATAAATGTCAAACCCTCAATTGCTGTCTATTGAATTTGAAATGCAATTGAACGAAGATCGAAGGAATAATGTATACAATTATTTCTGTATGTATTATAAACGTACGGACAGTACATTTACAAACAAACTTAACTATTGAAGAGTTTGCCGGACTGTTTAATTAAATACCTGCTTCTGTCTAAAGCAGTTATCAAAACTGGGTTGCGTCGACCTTACGTCGAAATTTTGTTTTCCAAAGGGTATTTCTGATGATGCCGTGTCTTTTTCTCGATCGCAAGGCCGCCGCAACTAACTCAACTGACATTTGCGCTAGCACGTAGCCCAATAGCTAGACTACAATAACGTACTACAGTAAAATAGCGTAAATCACACTCACCTTTCTATTCCATGTATATGTCGGAGAAAAAATAAATTCCTACTACATTATCTATCTTAGATTATATTCTTGCAATTATTTGTCGTGATATTTTCTGGAAAGGAATTTGAATACACCAATTTTTTCAAGAAACATCTGTATGCGTTTTCAGAAATCAGAATTCAGTTAACAGCTCATTTTCTTATGTAACATACAAACTTGGGATTTCAACGAATATCAGTGATCAATTTATAATATCTTTGGCAATAGTTAAGATTTGGCATTTCAATTGAGTATCGTATTCAACACGAGCAATTGTTACTTATCGATTTACTTAACATGCGAATTGAAACGTAAGCCGAAAACTCTATTTAGATTTGTATTGATCGATAGACTTCGACCGACCCATATTTTTTTTCCGCAAGCTCGGCCAGTGAAAATATGGACATCAAAACATTTTTTAAATATTATGTTCATGCTATTTGTCGCTAACTGTGGTGATGCAAACTGCATGGTGAATTATGACTGTGGTATACATTTAGAATGATGTCATTGCATGTAATGGCACACAAAGTAACGACATGCAACATTCCCTGAATGTATAAAGTATAAATAATATAACCGGTTATTTGTTATAGAGGTTTTTTATTGTTCACATACAAAATGTTTATTGATAAGATAAATTTTTAAGGTACACAATTTATGGGAATCTAAAACGTCAAGTGAATAAATAATATGTTTATCATCGGACGTACGGTGTCCATATGTGTTTTTCTCGATTGCAAGGCTGCCGCAACCAACTCAACTGCCATTAATGCAAGCGCTAAATAAGCACAATAGCTAGAATACGATATCATACTACAGTCGAATAGCGAAAAACACACTGACCTTTCTTTTTACTGAATATGTTGAAACACAAATGTATTCCTACTAACTTGTAATCTAAGTTTATATTATTGAAAATAACTATCGTGATATTTTCTGAAAAGGAAACTGCATATCAAATAATTTACTATAATGTTTAAAAAAAATAGCTGTACGTGTTTTTACAAATAATTTAGGAAACAGCTCATTGTCTTATGCAACATACAAACTTGGGATTTCAACGAATTTCAGTGGTCAATGTATAATCGTTGGCATCAGTTAAGACTTGGCATTGCAATCGAGTATCGAATCGAAAGCAGTTACTAAACGCTTTAATAAACATGCATATTGAAAAGTAAGCCGAAAACTCAATTTCGTTTTGTATTGAACACACATACACTAGAACATTGCGACATTAATGCAAGCGCTAAATAAGCACAATAGCTAGAATACGATATCATACAACAATCAAATAGCGAAAAACACACTGACCTTTCTTTTTACCGAATATGTTGAAAAACAAATGTATTCCTTCTAAATTGTACATCGAAGTTTATATTATTGAAAATAACTATCGTGATATTTTCTGAAATAGAAACTACAAATAAAGTAATTTACTAAAATGTTTAAAAAAAATAGCTGTACGTGTTTTTACAAATAATTTAGGAAACAGCTCATTGTCTTATGCAACATACAAACTTGGGATTTTAACGAATTTCAGTGGTCAATGTATAATCGTTGGCATCAGTTAAAACTTGGCATTGCAATCGAGTATCGAATCGAAAGCAGTTACTAAACGCTTTAATAAACATGCATATTGAAAAATAAGCCGAAAACTCAATTTCGTTTTGTATTGAACACACATACACTAGAACATTGCGACATCTATATAAACTTATTCATGCTGGGTTGACAAAATCGGCGACTTGTTTGGCAGTTTTTAACAAGTCTTGTTTTTCAGTCGAATGTATACGAATTGATTTTTATCACACTCTTCGGTTGTATGTAGAAACTCACTCATTGATGATAGAATATAATATAAACATACAAAGGAGTTGTTGAAGGCAAAGTGTTTCAGCATCTTCTTGATATGAACGGTTACACGAAATTCTATTATTCTGTGATACGAATCATTTAATATCATGCACAGGATCCAAATTATGAATATATGTATAATCTATCAATAAATCTGTCAACAACGAAACGTGCGTACACTACACCGCGAAATATTGCCATTGCATCATTACATCTGAGAATCACGCGCATAAATAAGTATGGTTGTTGTGAATGTGTTTTTTTGTTCTAAAATTACCAGCTTATCCCTGTAGATTGGTAAGTCAATTTGATCTTGCGTCATTCTTATAATCGAAAAAAGTGTTCACTAAAACCTACAAGTATTCAAACTAGAACAATTAATTTTTTGGAATAGAAGTTCATTCCTTGAATAAGGATGAAGAAGAAAAAAATCCTTTAACGTAACATATAAAACAAATTGTTAACAAATTTAACAAGTCCTCTATTTATACGGAATACACCGTTATGCTTTCTGACAGAAGATTTATAGTAGTTAAATGATACACAAGTTTATATTTTAAGAAAATATTATAATTATGATTGAGTAAATGATCATGATTGATTAATGGGGTGGTACGAAAATACCACGAACTGACGCAGGAGTCGAAGCGCTACCGCTGGGACATCATCGGACTAGCCGAGGTCATGTGGCTAAGCTTCGGAGAAACATCAACATACAAAAAACAGAAGATATGCTTCAGCAGGGAGGATTCTGAACATTGCCTCGGGATTGCTTTTATCGTTAGGAAGGAGGTAGTCCACAGCGTTATCAATTTCACCCCAGTTTCCAGCAGGCTCATTTCCATCCGTATCACAGCGAGACCTAACACTAGCACCTTCATCCAGGTCTACGAACCAATATCAGACTACGAAGACGAGGGGATTGAACAGTTCAATGAAGAATTAGAGCTCATCATTGTCAAGGTTCCGAAGAAAGACATCCTTATTGTCTTATGCGACTGGTACGCCAATGTTGGACCATACGCCTACCAAAGACTGGTCAGGAACAGTGGGTAGATTTAGCATAGGAGAAACCAACGACAGGGGGTTGACACTTCTTGAGTTCGCAAGTAGCCACAAACTCACCCTGGCCAACACGCTGCACCCACACAAACTGTCCAGAACACCGACCTCACATGCTCCTAACGGGCAAATACACAACCAGATCGATTTCATACTGGCGCCTCAACGGTTCTGGTCAAGCACCAACAAGGCGGACAAAAGAAAATTTCCTGGCGCAGACATCGGCAGTGATCATGATTTAGTGCTCATCACCATTAAGCTGAAGTTAAAGAACAAGCGCATCACCAAGAAATCTCGCATTAGATTTTACTAAATTCTGAAGCGACCTCTATAAACCGTTTCAGCCAGACCCCAGTCTCCTTCAGAACGATCACAGGCCAGAAGCGGACGGCGAAAGTCCCCAGAGGTTGAGTAGGCAGTGCGCAATTGCAAGGCAAGAAAATATTCCGGCCTGGACAACGTCCCTTCCGAGCCGATTAAGTACGGAGGAGAAGCAACGACTGCAGCAATGCCGGCACTATGCCAGAAGATCTTGGAGGAGAAGAAGAGACCAAAGGAGTGGACTTGGTCTCGGGTCAATCCCCTACCAAAAAGGGCAACCTCAAGCTGTGCAGAATCACCGCACCATCAGCCTCACCAGTAATTCTCGCAAAGTCACGCTACTCATCCTCCTAAACCGATCGAAAGGTAAAGCCGAGGAAATGCTTGCGGAATGGCAAACTGGATTCAGAGCTGGGCGGAGCACAGTGAAACAGATCATCAGCAGCACAGTCATCATTGCGAAACACCTCACTGGGACGGAAACGAAGCATTTAAAAGTAATGTTTAGTTTTGTCGTTTAATTTCGGTTTCAAGTTTCAAATTGATTTTTACATCAGACCGATTGAACATTAAATTATTCAACAATTATGATTGAAATTGCATTTGTCAAATAATGGTTGGTATTTAGCTTTTATATCAATTTAAAAAAAAACATGGATTAAGAAAGAAACATACGAACACAAAAACAACAACAAATCAAAATGAGACTGTACACATATAGATACTAACAAAAAATAATTTAAGTATAATTGAGCTCCAGGATTGGAAAAAGTACAAAACAATTATAAAAGCTTGAGCCATTAAATAATTATTAAAGTTTGCTGTATAATTGAACTCTGAAATTAAAAAAGTACCAAACAATTAAAACAAAGTTTTAAAGTTAATACGTATTTAATTATAGTTACTTAATTAATGTATACACGTTGTGGTCGCTTTATATTAAAGTAGCGACGTTTTTAATTGGTTATATATCATTACAGTACTGTATCTGAATTTTGAAAGGTAAGATGCTAGATAGTCCGGGAAGCTATTAAGGTATTCGTCTACAACGATCACTTTTTTTTTATAAAGTTTGTCATTTTAACATGAGTCAGATTACAAACCTTAACCAGACTAATCTGGGAAACACTGTTCTTTTAGCATGCATTTTATTTTATTTTTTAGACTGTGGGACAGTTTGTGTAGTTCATTTGTGTGACAAACGTTACTGATTTCAATATTGCGCGTCTTGTACAACCAAGAAAGAATAAAATATGCCAATATTCTGTATTTTGTACATGAGCCTTTATAGAGAGGGCGACATTTTATCTTGGTTTCCCTGACACTAAATTACACCAACAGTTTAATATTCTAGTGCGTATATTTTACTTAAGCGGAAATTCCCGTTATTTGTTTAAGTTTAAACCTATTTATTTTAGCTCGATTGCATCGTAAGCCTTAGGTATATTTAAACGCTCTCGATGTATGTTCCTGGGAAGAACCAATACTTGGTGTCTTTGTGGGAGATCTTAAGAACGCTCCAACAATTGGCATTGAACCCGTGACCTCCCGGTAGAGAGGTGGACACCATATCCATAACGCCACGGCGACCTGAAAATTTCCATTATACACCATACATCATTATGGATGCAGTGTTTTGTTTTGAACTGAAGGATCATTTTACAACATCAAAAAGGAAATTATGATATGATATTATCCCACCCCAAACGTCTGAGGCTTTAAAAAGAATATTGGTTACCGTGCTTCCGTGTTGGAGTTAGATATACAAAGGCAAGGTTTGTTTTACTAGATTCTTTTTCGTGTTGACAAATGTTCCATTGAAGTTGAACAAGACTCCAACATTTCTGAAATCAACCGTAACACCAAGTGAGTTATTATAATAGAAAGTTGGTTTGTTTGTAAGTTTGTCATTTGAGAAAATAACCATCTTCGTTTTAATTGTGATGACCCGAAGTTACCACGTAGCACAGTATTTTCTCATAGAATTAAGTGCCGGTTGTAAACATGCTTCAGTTTTTGATAACACTCACAGTGTCATCGGCATATAGCAGAAAAGAGAGTTGATTGAATACCGGTACTTCAAAATCATTCGTATCAAGACACTGTTGAATATCATGTGTTTATAAACGAAACGCTTCGCACCTGCTTTACATAAAAACAAATTGAAATAGCACTTGTGATTAGTGTTCACCTATCTTAACATCGAGCAGTTGTTTATCCTGACAGTTAATCAACAGCTTTGACACAATATTTCAATTACAAAACATGTTATGAGTATCACGCAACATATTGTCCTGTACGTTATTTCGCAATAGATTTCTTCATAGTGCCACTCCTTTTCCCGAGTCGAAGGCTTAATGGTAATCAATAAATGAACACTACATTCTCTTTTGCAGACAAAAAGAAATCAACGAGAATCTTCAGGGATAATATATGGTCAATAGTACTGTTTTCAAGGAATGTATAAGAATGTTGTTAAGAATATCGGAAAATAGTGTTCATAGACATCTGAGTATTGAAATTCCCCATGTAATTATCAGGGTTATTAAAATCACCCTTATGTTTATAAATTGGAAGAATATTACCCGTGGACTACTACTAAACTACACTGGTACTACACTAGATTCAAGGATAGTATAACACAATTGCAACATCAATTCTTATATTGTCTTTAAAATGTGTATGTATTCGTGTGACACTTTATCTTCACCTGATCATGCTTTATTCTTCTTCACACTGTTAAGCTCCCCTGAGCACGAAGTGTCTCCTTACCTCAAAGTTAAAAGATCAAAATCGGCCATAAACACTTTTTTGTGACTGAAACTTCTCATTCTTTATGCTATTTTAAGGTAACTGAATTCCAAATTATGAGGAGGCGGCATTTCGTGTGTAACAACCATTTTAAAATAACTCGCCACGCATGCTTTTCATAATGAGACGTTGTGCCGCGTGTTGCACTCGTGTTGCCCTACCTCAATGTAAAGGTCACTCTTCAAAAATTAAATATGGCTATAAAAAGCTTATTCGGACTGTAACTTTGTCATTCAAAGCGTGCGGACATGATATTTCGTGTCTAAAATCTGTCTCCCTACCTCAGATATCAGTGTCACACTTAGAGGTCAAAGGTAAAAAGTAGCTATTAAACAGCTTGTCCATGATGTTCATCCATAATTCAATTTTAAGATAACTTTCCACAAACGATTAAGATGAGGAGATTGAGTGTCGCATGTATCACCTGTTTCATTTCTTCAAAGGTTAAGGTAACACTTTGAGGTCAAAAGCTTTTATTTTGTTACTAGAAAAGCTTCAGCTTTCCATGTGGGTTTAAAAATGTCTTTATAAACATTTTCACTATATAATACATTTTCCGTTTTTTTGTCAACAAATATCACATTATCTCACACTAGTTCTATATAACGTCGCACTAAACCTAAATGCACGAAAGTCCAAAACAGTGATTTTGAGAAAATCGCTTTCAAAGTTTTGAAATAACAAACCATGTATTATAAAACAAGATATCTTTATGAAATTGTGACAGGTGGTTGAGATGTATGCAATCTATCAATTTGAAGACAATTGCTTTTAAGATAAAAAAAAGTTATATTAATTAATAATTACATCCGCGACTTTTTAACGTAAATTGTAAAGATTGTTTTTGAGTTTCGTGATTATGGAAATCACATTGTTTACTTATTTATATAATCATTCACAGAGGCATTCGCGATTTTAGAATTAAAATGAATAGAAAATTGTCACGTTTCGCCAATGTTGAGGGGTCAACAGTGCCTTAGTAGGGAAAGGTACACATATGCCGTTTGTTGCATCGTGTAGAGCTCGTCATGCCCGAAAAAAATGATACCAAATATGCCATTTTTGCAATTGTTGACATTCGCGACTTTAGAATTAAGGCTACGAAATTTAAATAGCACTATAAACATCAAAACATGTCAGCTCAAAATGATATATTTGACAATACCTAATTGTAGAAAACAGTTCTAGTGTCAAAGCTATACCGTCTATGATACTTACCCCTTTGCAAGAAGCCTCACCTATACATTTATCTTTACCAAATTGTCCATTATTGCAGCATTATATTAGAAAGTTTTGACTGGAAACCCAATAAAATTATTTTTATGCTTTACGTCCTTTGCATCCTTTTTTTGGGATGGGGATTTCATAGTACATATGCTTCATTTTGCACCGTAGCTAGGCGCACACGCCGAAGTCTCAAATGGGAATATGTATGTCTGTTTGTATGTCTGTGTATCTGGTTGTTCATACACATCTTTCTCCCTATATATATTACGTTTGAAGACCTTTAGATTGACATTTGGGTAATACTAAACGTGTGGACACTTTTTTTACTGAATTATTATTAAATCGTTCAAGTTTAGGTCATAAAACAATTAGAAACAGGTCTAGAGTGAGATAGCAGGGTGCTGCTCCTTCCCCCCACCCATGCCCTTCTTTCATCTTCAACTGAAAAAGTGTAAAATAAATATAGTTTTGCCGAAACTCAATAGCAGTTGAAATGACTATGACTCAATAATAAGTTTTAAGCTATGCATTTCCCTGTATTAAGCAATTAATTTAAAAAATGCCACCAGACTAGTCCAGCTTTCAACCCTGCCGTTTTTAGAAGCAACCCGTCCCTTTTTAATCATACAACTTTCCTTAAATACAATACACATCAAACAACATTCATTTCTATCTGTTCTGGCCAGCATTAGTTTGATAATTCTTCTAGTTTTCATCTGCATTTGGTATTGCTACAGTCTGATTAACTGTCATAGGAAAAATACTCTTCTTGGCTTGTTCGACTGATAATTTGGTACTTTGGAGTGGCCGTTCTTGAAAATATTCGGAATTTTCGGTCTTTTTACGTTTTGATGGGTTTCCAAAAGACACGCTTTAGTCCGTGGCTTCTTTTATGGCTTTTATGGGCCCGCACCACTCTGTAAGTTCCATGTTTCGGTTTATTTCAAAGAAGATGTATTTTCTTTATTGCATATGCTCATGGCGCACATTGTCATTCGCTAAAAAGTCGTATTTGTCTGCTGTAAAGATTCCCGCGTTGCAGCTATAGTTATCCTCAAAATAGAATGCGGAATCACTGTATAACGTCATAGTGTTTTTTAACGGGGTTTTCCTGTCTGCTTCAAATATTTTATGTTCTTTGTTCAACTTTTTATGCCCCCGAAGGTGGGCATATAGTGATCGCACTGTCCGTCAGTCTGTCCGTCCTTCTGAAATTCCGTCATACTTTGTGTTTAGGTTTTGCGTTTAGGTTTCGAAAAATGTTCATAACTTTTGCAATATTGATCATAGCAACTTGATATTTGGCATGTATGTGTAAGCTGCACATTTTGAGTGGTAACAGGTCAAGGTCAAGGTCATCCTTCAAGGTCAAAGGTAAAAGGTAGATTTCTTTGTCGTTTTTTTTAAACTTCCGATCCTTAGCGCCACCTCGAATGTATCACTGGCGTTTATTAATGCATCTCCAAAACGAGGTGGCGCAAGTAATTAGATTGGGACTCGGCCTTCAAAGTTGAGTCATACATATGGGCTCGAGAGTGGTAAACATTTTTTTTATTATATTGAACTTGGTGACATTGTGTTTGGACACACGTGAACCAGATTCGAAATCGAAAAGTTATTGTCAAGGTTAACATTCTGAACACAAAATCCTTCAAGTCTTGGTGACATATGAGGAACTTATAACAAACTAAAAGTTGACGTTGCGCGACGCACGACTACGGACGCCGGACATAGATTTACCACAATAGCTAACCATGAGCGCTACGTGCTTTATTGAGCTGAAAAGAAATTACCATCATGGAATAAATATATCGTCAGAAATTCAATATGGAAAATAACTTAAATTCCTGTACTCACGTGCAGATACAACACACTAAAATTGTGTGCTTTTGCAATATAAAATCACTTTTAAATAAATGGGAACATAATACACAAAGTAAATGCTTCTACTATTGTGTCTATACGACTTATATGGTTTGTGCCTTAATTACAAAAAATGCAACAGTTACAGTGAAAATGTGTCTATAAATATAATGTATATATGTTAAATATTGAAGATGTGGAACTTGTAATGTTTGGTTGTTGTTATGGAGAAATCTGTATGTTCAATTTGGTCACATTCATGTAAAATAATAATTGTCAACGATAGATGATAACCAATACAAAAAGTGTGTGAGAAAATTCACTACATTGAAGTGATTTTATTTCATTGAACATAAAACAGAAATGGTATCAATGGAAGCATTCACGTTAAAACAGACAATATTTACATATTTAATGGTTTAACAAATAGTTTTTCCATTACCAATGTCATACGGTTACAATAACATTTGTTAGAATCTAGAGTTAAGAAAGATTTGACATTAGTGTTATTTTTCAAAATACAAAATGCTTAAAAATTCCATTCGTATGTGTCAAATCATTATTTTTAAGCTATTGCATCTTTCAGTAGTCAATGTTAAATGGATTTATAAACAGATAAATCAAGATTCCAACAGTATTTACTTGTAATAAGAAAGTGTGCAGTTGAAAAACAATCAAATTGCCAAGACGATTTTGTATGTAAGCTCTTCGAACACTTTTGCAAGTTATATTAATAAGGACATGTTGATCATAATTGTGTTATCTTTAATATGACTCATACTCCTTGTAGACAGAAAATATTAATTCATAAGACTTTGAAAGTAACATTCTTGTCCGTTTTCAATCTATAATGACACTTCAATTGTTAAGAACTTATTGTAATGTGAATGTATTGTTATTCCATTTTAATCCTAAATTTTAAATTAATTAAGATTACGTTTTAATAACATCAGAAGATTCTTTATTTTACTTTCATCAATTGTTTCATAACAAAATACTTTTAAAACATTATTAAGTAGAAAAAAACAAAACAAATAGCTGGTCATTTAAAAACATCTTGATATCATTAAACTTGTAACAGATACGTTTTCTGATATACGAAATCGGAATTAAGTAACACAATCTTGCAAAACCACTATCTTAATATTTAACCGAGGGAAACAATGCTTAAAAACTACTTTTTTACATGATGGATGTGACGTTATAGCATCAACCCATGGCGAGGCCGAAAACACGAGGGTTCAAAATGTTTCGCCACCCGCTGGCCACGTCCTGCCACAGAACCTCGACAGCTTGCAAAATCTCTTTCGAAAGCAATACACCAAATATGGATAAAATAAACCTTAACCCATCAACAAAACAACGCACTCATTTATAACACTTGCAAACAATTTACTTCCAAGGACCAATTGCTCAAATCGTAAAAGCCCAATTAAGCCGACTGCTTTTTTTTCAATAACTAATTTTTAAGAGTTAAAATGCGGTATGTTAAACATTAATTACTATTTTCATCTGTTGATATTGAAAAATAACTTACAATACTCATACTTTTCGAGTAAATTTTTACATTTTATTCACATCATATATAGAACAATAACTAATCAAAATTAAAATGCAACAGATTTTCCACGCAATAGTCGATGTGGCAATGAGATATATATA
>VMBQ01003289.1:0-89919 GCA_007657795.1 Dreissena rostriformis
GGAAGTCGGTTTAGGGATTGGCTCACTTCCGCTTTGATGGAATTCGTTTATAAAAGAAAAATTCGAGCAATGTTGTCATCGTCATCTGTTTCATCCGATGTTTTCAAAAAGAAGGAGAAACTAATCAAAAGTAATGCTTAAATAGTCCGACGTTTGCAGTTACGCAAAAACGGATATTTCCACGACTGAATCACCAGAAAGATGTACGAGGTATGAAACACCGGAAGCTTCGAAGATTGTCACTGAAAGCGCAAACATGATTTTAGATCCGAAGCGACTACTGGCTTCATCCGTGCCAAAACGTTCAATTCGTCATAGTAAACAAACCAGTGAACACAGTGAAGAACATCAGACAGGGGCACTGGAAAACTGCTCCGAACAAAACATTGAAACGATAACAGGGCACACGGAGGACCAAATTGAGATAATGAACCCAAGTAAGGTAATGAAACACAGCAATACAAGCGACCCAAAAGAAAAAAGTATTTTGGGCGGTAATGTTGCTAGGGCATCCATTGAACTTCATTGTGCTGTAAACCCTAACTTACCTTTGGGACTGAAAGAAAATTGTGAAACAATACCAGCATCCGGTGAACAGACTCGCAATAAGGAACCTATGTTACCGTTCGAACCCAACGCAAAAAGTGAAGTTATGACACTGCAGGAATTAAAATACATTGAGAAGGGAGGGAATACTGTCGCAATAGAAGGCGGAAAAGACTCTGACTTATTCGCGGTAACGCAGTTTTGCGATAGAGAAACGCAAACCAATCTGATGGTTTTAAGTAAGCAAAAAGATGCAGTTAACCTAAGTCAGATAATACAATTCGAAAGAAGATACGATAATTACTTATTTTTGAGGAAAGGAATGACTGATATTCCAATACAAACAATTGAAGCGCATTATTTTTTATATATGAAACATTAACTTTTTTAAACGTGTATATGTGTACAGTAGGTTGTTGAAGTAATCGAATGACACTATATATGTTTTTTTATGAACGAAATAATTGCTGTTGTTGCTATATTACTCCATTACATGTTGTTGTTCGTTCTTGTAAGTTTGTTGTAATTGTTATTTTTTGGAGGAAAATGCGGGGTAGGTACGAAGCAAACGTTTTTATGTCGGAAAAAATAACATAAAATCACAACAATTATAACACAAATACACGCACAATCGACTAGATTAGCCCCTGAATTGCGAGATTATTACATAATTTTCATAAAAATGCAATATGGATATGGTGAATAGCTTTGTTAAGTATCGATACATTATCAGAACAATTCTTAGATTTGTATCTTTTAGGACTGAAACAAAATACTGTTTTCCTGGCACTTACATAATACATCAACATTTGAATATGTGGCGTGTTCTGAGAAAACTGGACAAAATGTACGTGCGTAAAGTGTCATCTCAGATTAGTCTGTGCAGTCCGCACAGGCTAATGCGGGACGACACTTTCCGCCTCAACTGGATTTTTGCTAAGAAGGGACATGATTTAAACGAAAAATTCCATAAAAGCGGAAATTGTCGTCCCTGATAAGTCTGTGCGGACTGCAGAGGCTAATCTGGGATGACAATTCACGGACAAGAATTTTGCCCAGTTTTTTCAGAACACGACACATTAGATGATGNTCCCATATAAGCAGCAACTCACATAATGTACATATAAATTTTTCAACATTATCATGTGTTGTCACAGTGTATCGTACTTAATATTCCTATTAAACAAACATATTTTTGACAATTTTCTCTATTACACACATACATACATAGTAAGTGCATGTTGTTTTACTTTATATTATGTATCATTAGAAATAGGGCACCATTATTAGCTTCACACTATATCAGATGTAAAAACAAAGGCCCGTAACTCTGTCCTGGCAATTTAATATAATAATAAACCCTTTTTACTTTAAAAAGAAAAGGGTTTGTTTTCAACAAGTGTGCATCTTTGTTTCTAATACAGAATCAAATAAAACATAATTTTTCCTACTTCCTTCCTTCCAAGTAAGGATATACGCCGCATATCTTTTTTTTAAAGATATTTATTGTTAGCTATATAACCAATCCTCGTAGTTTTCCAAAATAAAGTTTATCTGTTGGACGGCCCCTTTAAGCAAAAAAAGGGTGTTATAATGTAACATGAAAACATATTATCGCGCAATACAAGCAAAACTTCTTGTGTTAAGATCCATATTATTTGTACATAAAGAAATTATAATTTAAATGTCAAAACATTTGCTTTTAAATAGTATTTCCTGTCTTTATATCGAGTTCAAATATTACTACGGGATCGGCATTCTAGAATGTAATTGTATTCGGAATGGAACTTTCACATGGTTTATGAACTGTGCATGATATGTGTCTTGTTCTCGAAAAACTGGGCTTAATGCATTAGCGTAAAGTGTCGTCTCAGTTAAGCCTGTGCAGTGTGCACAGGCTAATGAGGGACGACACTTGACGCCTCGATATGATTTTCGTTAAGAAAAGACTGTCTATCAACGAACAATTCCGTAAAAGTGGAAAGTGTCGTCCTAGATTAGCCTGTGCGCACTGCACAGGCTAATATGAGACAACACTTTACGTACACGCATAAGCTCAGTTTTACCACAACAAGGCACATATAAATCAAGCCTGAATATCACTTATTAATCATTAAACATAGGTTATAGTAGTAGTTTTGTACCGGTATTCGGCGGATGGTGGTCTTGCTTTCTAAAGTATTCATCGTCACGCATTTCAAATAGTTTGAAGTAGTTGGACGGATACTGCAATAACAACGCGTTTGTATTCCTATGCCTTTATAATTACTTAACTGCATATAATTATTGCAAACATGTAACAAACACACTAACATAACTAATTATAAATATACAAACAGTTACTGTATTTTTCTATAATAAAATGATGTAATAAAACATTACGAAGTATTATATAGGTGTTGATATTGTATCAACGTTTCTTAAAACAGTGCAATTAAAAAACGACATCAGTTTTAAGACTAATGGAACAAAACGGTTTGGGTTTATTTCACTGAAAACTACTTTTATTTTATTTGAAACGCACTCAATTATGTTTATGTTCGAAACGGTGCGAATGGAATATACAATAATGCAGCTTGGTAGGGCCGGCCACCTCAGTTGGTCGAGCGCCGGACTATATACCCGAGGATCGCGGGCTCGATCCACAAACCGGCCACATACCTTGGAGGCCAGTGGAGAGTGGTCATCAGCTACTCTATACGGCCATTCTCCCCTTCGTCTGATTCAAATAGGACAGTTGTCAGTTACTTCCATGATTATGTGCATAAGGTACTGTTAAAACAGCTAAGTGTAACTGAAATACAGTTGAAAACGGCGAAAAATCCAACTCAACAAAAGAATGTTTTGAACCTGTCACTTTGTACATGTCGACCTACTTCAGAAGCATGTCCAGCTATAGCGTGTACAAACACTACACGAGTTGATAAAACCGTTATTAATTAAACACATTTCAATGTTTTGTTTTGTTTGTTTTGTGATCGTAATATATCAATAATCGATTTTTTTTGTTGAAATATGTTAGGGCTGTGGTTTAAAACTAAATTAGTCCCAACCTTTTTGGTCTAAACCAATCGTCCTTTTTATCGTCTGTATGAATGCGCGTATGTTCCTTGCCAGCTTTTCAAGCTGCCATTATCACGATTGTATGGATCATACCCTGACAACGGGGAATACCTTGTCGCACTTCCGGTCGCACGACTTCCGGTATCCCAAAATTCCTTATTCATCAAATATTTCGGTTTACGGTACTCTATAGCGCCAGTAAGGGTGCTGCGAAAAGATTTCGGTGTTGGGGATTGTCCTGCAAGAGACGCTTCCGTCATCCGGGCATTCATGAAATCATCTTGCGCCTTTTCAACAAAATGCGATTTTTCGCTCGTTTCTGTAACCCTAGATGGACCCATTATTGTTCCTATTACAGATATGCTTCCAGCATCAAGTTGTGGTAAACTGAGTTTTGATTTTGTTCGTGTGACGTCAGCATCGGGAACGGATTTCGTTTTTGCGCCTTCTTTCTTGTCGGCAACGAGTGTTTTTACATTGGTCGCGCGGATATCTGGTAGTTTTGTGCCCACAGTTTGAAGTCTAGGGTGATCGGGATCTTCATACATGTCCCGCAACAGTTTTAGTTTGTGAGTATTGGGATCGAAAGGATGAAACGACTGCTCAGTTCCGAATGTCACTTTCGCGGTCGGTGATTGGTCAGAAACGTATGTTTTCAATCCTTTCGAAATTCTGTGAAAACTGCCCACGGTCGTCTGCGATGATGAGGTCGTTTCCGACACTAGGTCACGTGCCTGCCGTGGTGTACGGAGATGTCCGAATTCTTCCAAACGAGGCTCTCGGTGCTGTTGATAATGAGACTTCATTTGGCGGAAATTGCCGAACCTTTTACCACAGACGTTACACGATATTGGTTTCGAACCTGTCAAAAAGTCAAATAAGGCCATAGCGATGTTTGTTTCCNTTTTTACCGGAAACCTTTAATGTTTTATACACAAGATATTTCCTTCTTTGTTCAATGGCAGAAATGTTCCAAACCTATTAGCAGTATATCTTTCTTCATATTTAAAAGTTAGTCAAAGTTTGCCAATATGAGCACATGAAGCAAAACTGATCGAACAACTTAACCTAGAATTCCAAAAGGAAAGTTAAGGGACCACATTAAAAAAAAAGCCTTTGACGGGAAAGTGGAAACAAACATTTTTGTTTCGTTTTAGGCCTTACAGTTTCTTTAGATATACGGAGAAATTGTATTCATCTTCGTATGTAAATAATAATTGCTTGACGCCCAAAATACACTTAATGAGTGTGCAGAATGCCGTTAAGCTTGAACTGTATTTTATAAACATGTATACACATAGCCGGTTAGAACATGTAATTTGACATCCTATTATGTTTCATCGTACAACGAAAGTCNATGTTTTTCATTTCAGGCCTGTCAGTTGTATTAGATCTACAGAGAAATCGTATTCATCTTCATTTGTAAATAATAATCGCTTAAAGCAAAACTACACTAAATGAGTATGCAGAATGCCGTTAAGCTTAAATTTTCTTTAATATACATGTAAAGGTAATCTGACATCGCATTTAGTTCCGTCGTATAACGGATGTTCAATAATGATCTCGACATAATACTACGAGACTAGTTCAATTGAGTCTGGTTCTGGAAAAACTGGTCTTAATGCATGTTCATAAAGCGTCGTCCCAGATCAGTCCGCACAGGCTTATTAGGGACGACACTTTCCTCTTTTACGGACTTTTTCTTTAAAAGGGAGTCCTTTACACACGAAATTCCAGTTTATGCGGAACGTGTCGTTCCTGATTAGCCTGTGCGAACTGCCCATTTTTGCTCAGAACGCGGCTAATTTAATACCTGTGTGATTTAAGGCTACGTGTTTTGTGAGTTCGCCTGCGTCGGAGAACTGCTTCCCGCACGTCTGACAGCTGCGCATGCGCACATCGACGTTTGTGAGAGAATTCTGGTAGGTCGGGATCAGCTGTCGTCTGCTGCTAGTCGTGCTCCACGCGAGCACGTCACGCTGTCTCCTTGACAACGTGAAATGACCGCTTCCGCTGCCATGCGACATGTTTATCCACTGTCAGGATAAGTTTTAATCGTTTAGTCGTTATTTTGAAAACGAAACCGTTGAGATACATTGACTGGCCTGTTTTTGTATTCAGAAACATTAATACTAGTATTTAAAAAAATAAAACACACTGTTTTTTCCCTTCAAAATAAGAAACATAATAATCATGCATTAATATTTAAGACAAAAGATTTATGAATACATCTATCATTAAAATATTTTCGGCTCAGGCCAAGTACTGAAATGAACTTACCAGGTAAAAGAAAAGTCCATATAAATAACAGCATTTTTAAGATACCCTGTTTATCATAATAATGTGTGCCTCCAAGCGTTCTTTAAATACATGTACCGTTTAATTTAGATAATTCAATAATAGATGTATCATATAAACTTAAAAATACTGATATAATTGTAATATTAGCACGTTCCGCCAATTAATTAGCACTACACACATTCACACTGAAACAGGCCCTGTGCAAAATAAGCGTGTGTAAGTTGGATTTTAGACATAACTTACTTGTGTTTGTTCGTCAACAAGACACTTTATACTGAAGGAAAAACATACGATACTGTTGAAATGGACACTGTTTAAAGGTGAATGTTTTAAACGGTAAAAACATCTATATTTATAAAGGTAAATAATAATTTATATATACTCTCCTTTGTCCGTCTAGTATAGATATTTAGTGACGATTCGTTGGCTTCGATCTGACTACCGATATTGTTATTATTAAACTCCCTTCGCATATTTATGGGGGGGTGGTCTGACTTCTACCATATCGTTCTGCCACGACTACAGGCCAGAATGACAAATATATCCGCCGAAAAGACAATATAATATTCTTGTGGTTTTGGTGTGCCGCAATTTGCGAATTTTAAAACCGCCAAACGCCAAAACGACAAATCAGAGGCGACATCACGCTTCGAGTTTACGACATAAATCTCTCGTTCTTTTGCCGCTCATATTTTTGCGTGTCCGTTTCTCTGTCGTTCTTGGTTCTTGTGGGTTTGACAAGCGACAACACGACACAATGACAAGTATACCAGCCAAAACGACCATGACGACGTTAATCGTTCATCCGTGTTGACTCACTTCACACCCGCCATCACGCGGACACGAAAGAAGGAAACATGTCATAATTGTGGTTTATGCGGGTATGCTTGTCGTTTTGATATGTTGCCACCTTTCAAACCAGCCAACACGCCGGAACAATATGACAGAAATCAACCTCCATACATATTCATGATAATATTAAACCCCGATACAAAAACGCCTTTTCTGCTGTGTCGTTGTTTTTTTATATGAAAAATTGAAGCAGTCTCATAAAGTTTAATATAATATTATTACTTGTTCACTTTACTCACCAAAAGTAACGAGCTCTAGAAATTATTCTTCTAGCTGGACCCATATTATATCCATTGTTTTTTAANGTCACGCTGTCTCCTTGACAACGTGAAATGACCGCTTCCGCTGCCATGCGACATGTTTATCCACTGTCAGGATAAGTTTTAATCGTTTAGTCGTTATTTTGAAAACGAAACCGTTGAGATACATTGACTGGCCTGTTTTTGTATTCAGAAACATTAATACTAATATTTAAAAAAATAAAACACACTGTTTTTTCCCTTCAAAATAAGAAACATAATAATCATGCATTAATATTTAAGACAAAAGATTTATGAATACATCTATCATTAAAATATTTTCGGCTCAGGCCAAGTACTGAAATGAACTTACCAGGTAAAAGAAAAGTCCATATAAATAACAGCATTTTTAAGATACCCTGTTTATCATAATAATGTGTGCCTCCAAGCGTTCTTTAAATACATGTACCGTTTAATTTAGATAATTCAATAATAGATGTATCATATAAACTTAAAAATACTGATATAATTGTAATATTAGCACGTTCCGCCAATTAATTAGCACTACACACATTCACACTGAAACAGGCCCTGTGCAAAATAAGCGTGTGTAAGTTGGATTTTAGACATAACTTACTTGTGTTTGTTCGTCAACAAGACACTTTATACTGAAGGAAAAACATACGATACTGTTGAAATGGACACTGTTTAAAGGTGAATGTTTTAAACGGTAAAAACATCTATATTTATAAAGGTAAATAATAATTTATATATACTCTCCTTTGTCCGTCTAGTATAGATATTTAGTGACGATTCGTTGGCTTCGATCTGACTACCGATATTGTTATTATTAAACTCCCTTCGCATATTTATGGGGGGGTGGTCTGACTTCTACCATATCGTTCTGCCACGACTACAGGCCAGAATGACAAATATATCCGCCGAAAAGACAATATAATATTCTTGTGGTTTTGGTGTGCCGCAATTTGCGAATTTTAAAACCGCCAAACGCCAAAACGACAAATCAGAGGCGACATCACGCTTCGAGTTTACGACATAAATCTCTCGTTCTTTTGCCGCTCATATTTTTGCGTGTCCGTTTCTCTGTCGTTCTTGGTTCTTGTGGGTTTGACAAGCGACAACACGACACAATGACAAGTATACCAGCCAAAACGACCATGACGACGTTAATCGTTCATCCGTGTTGACTCACTTCACACCCGCCATCACGCGGACACGAAAGAAGGAAACATGTCATAATTGTGGTTTATGCGGGTATGCTTGTCGTTTTGATATGTTGCCACCTTTCAAACCAGCCAACACGCCGGAACAATATGACAGAAATCAACATCCATACATATTCATGATAATATTAAACCCTGATACAAAAACGCCTTTTCTGCTGTGTCGTTGTTTTTTTTTTATATGAAAAATTGAAGCAGTCTCATAAAGTTTAATATAATATTATTACTTGTTCACTTTACCCACCAACAGTAACGAGCTCTAGGAATTATTCTTCTAGCTGGACCCATATTATATCCATTGTATTTTAATAAACACTTGATCATTATATACCTATATTCAACACTATCAAGTCATTTTAGTCTTTTTTGTACTTAAACACTTATACATTCATTGAGTTTGGAAGATTCCAAGATCTTTCACAAGAAGTAAACGTTCCAACCTCACTTAGATACCAAGTGTAAAGTAACTTTTGTCCTTTCAATTTCAAAACTGTCCATGCGCCCGTTTAAAATAAAGGAATGTCATTATATAGATATAGCGTCAATCAAAATGAATCAATATTCTATTGTTTTATGCAAGCATGATTAACTATAGACTGACACAGTCCAACGACTTTCGTTATTTAAGCATATCACATTACTTTGTTGAAAAGAAAAGCTTGACTTTAAACCGGATGTATGTCTATCTCTGACTTAATACTGCGTGCGCTTTAAACTTCATGTTCGTATAGAATTTCGCTGATAAGCTTAATTCAATCAGCGATAAAATGACAAACATAACTCTAATTTACTGCTGAATTGTTGACAGCAACATATTCTAATGCAACTCTGTAGCGTGATATCTTCTGAACACAAGACGCCCATAACATTTGAATTTAACTGTATGGTTGGGTTTTCATATTACTTTTAGCAGTTAAATTAAACAAACTAACACATATAAATAACTCATAAAACACTGAATAACTGAAATAAAATAAGCGGCAAAAGCAATATCGTTTAAGCCATTTCATTCTAATGGATCCGCATGTACCCTGGTACGTAATTAGGGAAGTTTTTAAACACACAAACATCACATGACATTTGCCATAAAACGTCTTTGGTTGCACTGATCATATCAAACCTTCCGGCTTTTTAATGACTACTTATATTTAAATATATTTTAAAATATCCACTCTTCCTTACGAATCTCCGAACATTATCGTCAGCCAGGGCTGTTCCATCAATTAATGTTCTCATGTTTATTAAACTCGTTCATTCCCAAATATAAACTTACAGTGAAAGATTGCATATACAAGAAGAAATATCTTTAAAAAAAGATTCGGCTTATATTCTGATTTTGAAAATATTCAACAACAAAATGTGTAAATTAGACGAACTTTACTCCCCTCAAACGAAACTTCTTCATCTGCACGAATGCTGATTGAGTGTGATACTATATTACTGGGCAAAATGCATGTGCGTAAAGTGTTGTATCAGATTAGCCTGTGTAGTCCGCACCGGCAAATCCGAGACGACACTTTCCGCCTTACCTGGATTTTCGCTAGGAAGATACATCATTTAAACGATAAGTTCCATACAAGCGGAAATTGTCGTCCCTGATTAGTCTGTGCGGACTGCACAGGCTAATCTTGGATGACAATTTATGCACAAGCATTATGCTCAGTTTTCTCAGAACGCGACACATCTTATCTCATGGAAAAAGTTTAAACTCGACCTTTGATTTGAGTTTGATTTTATGACTCCAAGTACTTTCTCGCTAAAGCCAACATTTTTTGAAGTAACATATTAAGTTGTTCGCAAGCGACATCTAAAAAAGCGGATATTGCGAAAGCTCCTCAATTTAAAAAAGTTTAATGACTTTGTTTTTGCCTCTCTGTCTTTTTTGGAAACAGTTGCGTAAATCCCTCCATATATGTGTTGGTCATGATATTAAGTGATTTTTATTCCGCGGGGTGCTAAGGCATGTAGCCCTTATTTCGAAAAAGGCAGTTTCGGTTCATTATTTTCGAAAAATAAACGCGCGCGCGTGCGACAATAACGTGATGATGGCAATACATGGGTACGAGTTATTTAACATTTAACCAGGTAGACATAATGGAAACTAAACTAAGAATATTTAAAATGGCTTCATGGAAAGAAATTTCAATAATATAAAGGATAAGGGACACTATGTTTAATCAATATGATGTAAAAGTATCATTTATACCGTTTGTTCTAGTTGTGTTTGATACTTCTTCATCCAGAATCGGGCGGCTTTAATTTTAGGAAGTTCAAAACTGCTTGTTGATCCGTGATGATCTGTGATGATCCGGGAGGATACCACCATCCGGGATGGTCCGTGTAGCTGCCGTGTGGGGTCCTGGGACAGCCGTATAGGATCCGGTGATAACCATATTAATGCGTTGGGTGTCCGTGTGCCTCCTTGACAGGCAGGGAACACATTTCAGACCCCAGTCTTTCAAGGACCGTGACGGCAGTTGTACGGTTGTCTCCTGTGCTACCGACGATGCAACATTTGCGAAGAGATGCCGACTGGGGACAAGCTGATGACATTCTAGCTTCTACTTCAAAAAGTTCAGGTTGAAAACAGTATCCTGATTGCTGAAACGGAGCTACGACCGAGAAATAGACAATTGCGAAAAATATTTATCTTAACCAGTTTTATTTCTTTTGTGTGTATATATATATGTTTAGTTTAGTTAATTGTAATATTATAACATTCTCTTTAAATTTAGTTTACATTTTTTCTCTTAACCATTTGGAGTGTAAACAGTGAATGACACTAACCTTTTGTTAATATATTTTCCAAAATGTTTTCTGTCGTTAGCTTAAGTATATTTATTTACTTACTGAAATGTTAATTTTACACTCACTATGTGCACTTTAAATGTCCCTATTACCGAATCGGAAATAATGGAGAGGGTCGTCATCGAATGTTGTTAAAACTTGTGACCCAACCCTTTTGCTATTTTCTTTACATTCGATAACATCAATTTGTAGTATATCTACTCTATGCACTATGCACCATATGTATATTTGTATGAATGCATGTATGAAAGAAAATGCAAATAAAATATTATTAAAGTAAAGTATAAGGTAAACCAAGAGATCCTGACATGCATTGAGCAAAAGTAAAGCCGAAGAAGTTAAACTGCAGGAAGCATATGACAGCTGGCATTCAGTTTGAAATAGCATTGCGGTACCTAACATCGGGTACAGTAACAATTGTCTGATGTATGGCTTTCGGGTCGCACACAGCACCATCCCCAAGATCATCATTCAGGTCTGCGATGCGTACTTGTATAATCTGCTGAGGAACCAATGCCCTGTCTTGAAACGCCAGATGAGAGGAAGAGCATCGTGAAGAAGTTCGGCGATCTATAACAGTTGCATTACTGTGTGGTTGTATTGGACGGGAAGCACATCGCCGTACATTTTCCTCGGTGTGGTAGCTCCTTATCCTACATCTCTTACCATTCCATAATCCTCATGGCCTAGGTTTACGCCGACTACACATTTAAGTCAGCTCAAGTGTTTTGGAGCCTGTTGGGCGCTGAGCACACAATGACAATAATGATAACATCTTAACATGTCGCATTTGAAATAAAACAAATAATCATTTACCACGTTTATTATTTTTTTTTGAAGCTTAATGGAATGACGCCTGCTGGTCTCAATTAGTCTGTTTAAAGTATTACAGTGCTTGTATTACCTTGGATGATTTCTATAGTATGTTGGTAAAATAAAAGAGAGAAAATGTATATATATATATATATACAAACATACTTAACATATATATATATATATATATATATGTTAAGTATGTTTGTATATATATATATACATTTTCAGTTGAACTCAGAACCGAAACTCTTACATTGTCGTGTTTAATGAGCTTTTTGAGCCCAAGAGTATGTGATAAGCCCCTATAATAAGACCCTTCTGATGACCCTTAAGAAAGAAATGGATTATATTAAAACTGTTAGTTATATTGAATATTCTCTGAATGTGTTAAATACAATTGTGAGAAACTTGTCTCTTTCTTTATGCCCTCGCTCCTTAGAAGAAGGCGGCATATAGCTTATGAGACTCACACAACTATGCACAGTTACTATTTTGCAATGAGTGTTCATTTAAGCCAAAGTAATGAAACAAACTTATTTAATAATGCGACATGCATGTGTATCAACTATTTCGTGAACCAGACGGCACATGTTTAGTTGTTATACATACCTTTGCGTATCAATGGCACAATATCAATGCAATATTGCATATAGGCGTTCAACACGGACTTCGCCTCGATGAAATACGCGATAAGGGCGTTAACCGAATATGTCGAAGACGCTTCAGAAATATAAAAGTTTTATGAATAAACTGATGAACAGCGATGAATAGAACATGACGTAGATTCTTACACGACCTGACCAATATCTGTGCACTTTTAAGAAGAGAATTATTTTTTTTCTAATTTCCACTTAGTGTATGAACACCTTTATAGTTTGTGAACGATTATTGCTTCTTTTGTTCTTTATCTGCATTACGATCAACACGCATCATGTGAGGCAAAGACAAAATAACTAGTTTATACCATATAAAGAAAGTGAAATCATTTTGAAGATTTACATACAACAATCATCGTGCAATATTTTTTTAAACGATTCGTTTTCTTATTTTCTATGCTTGATTGTTTACGGAGTTTAAAGAAAAAGACACCAACATCTTAAAAATGTATATAAAAACTGTATGATTGTATCACAAGGTTGATTATTCGTCTATCGTCTATCTATACTGCAGTAACAATACCAAACAAGATGTGTTTGTGAAACACTATGTCCCCTTTGAGCGATTTTTACCCATATATTTGACCTTTGACCTTGAATGATGACATTGACCATCACCACTCAAAATGTGCAGCTCCATGAGATACACATGCATGCCAAATATGAAGTTGCTATGTTCAATATTGCAAACGTTATGGCAAATGTTAAAGTTTGGCGCAAACCAACAAACCAACAAACAAACCAACAAACAAACCAACAAACAGACAGGGCAAAAACAATATGTCCCCCAATATATACCGGGGGACATAAAAATAAGCATTCCATACACAAAACAACAATTGATAGTCCGGTGGTTTAAACATATTTCTAGCGATACATATGATTATAAATGTGAATCTAAAGACACGAAAATATAATTCATAAATGCGCTGAATATTGACGACAGCATAATTGAATATGTATCAGTAAACAGCAAATCGCCATTTTTCAATGAAAAATGATAATATTTAAGCGGTAATCACTATGTTTACATTGCAATTCAAAAGACTTGACATTCTACTCGGGTGGTGCAACCCATTTTCCGTGTAGCCGTACTTGTTAAAACGCGTGCGTAAGAAATGTAACATGCTCCCGAATAAACAAAATAGCTTTTTAGTTCAAGTCAAAAATGGTATTTAACATGCCAAGTAAGAACATACCAGATGTCAAAACAACTGTCCAACAAATCATGGTGATATTTGCACTACTCAATTGATATCTTTCAAGGCCACAAGCATTTCAATATCATAATAAGGCATACAAGATCACTATTTTTCGCAAAAACCTTTAGATGTCAAAACCTGTAACTCCCCATATACAGGCAAACTATTGTAAGTCTGGTGGGCGGGCGTTGACAGTTTTGATAGCTTAAACTAAGCTGTGAGATAGAACGAGGACCAAGTGAGCGTCGTAATGGTATCCTTCTGAAGTTTGGCTGACCGGATAATGTACATCGAGCAGCGAATGCACACAAGAGGAACTCTGGAGGACCGAGGAATGAGAGGCACTAGCGGACATTTGATACCGGTTTATATTGGTTCTTTCGAAAATTTCAGGATTTTATTAATCAAATAGGGATGCAGAAAGTTTTAGTCGTAAAGGCAGAACGCACTCGCGCGGGAGATCACTTCAGTAGCGAAGACAGTGGCGACGATGGCAACTAGAATGTTGAGTACGAAGATCATCGATGCATGTCAATACATTCGCGACACTTAATTGTAACAACATCTACTAGAATGTCGGAGTCAATAGCAACGTAAGCACATGTAAGCAGATCGTAGAATGTAAATGCACAAGAGTGCCAAAAGGCCATAGGGTGCTCGCCTGAGGCCCGAGGAATCTAAGTTGTTCTTTTATATTTTTTGTCGTTTTATATTTATTATCTTGTATTGCATAGGTCACTTGTCTTAAATAAAAGACTAGCGGGTGTTCTTAAACATGTATCTCTTGACAGTTTTTGGAATGTTCATAATTTATATATATTGTATAAAATAAGTGACTTTATAAGAGATTTATTACCCTAGATGACTCAGATTTTTATCTTGGCTGTGATATAAGTGGAACACATATTTTTACCAAATTATAGGGAAAAGCGGATACATAGTTGGTGATTGTACAGAGGATACCTAGTAAGATTCAATATGTTCGTTAAATTATGATGCATTAAGTCTGCTATATTTATTACCTTTCGTTAGTACGATTATGCAAAAGTATTTATTTATTACATCTGTAGCTGAAAGTACCGTGTTTGACAACATTAGATGATCTAATATACGTGTACACAAGAATCTCTGTAGGTTTTGTTTCGCTATCACAAAACTAAACGCCTCGGACAGACCCTGAAACATATTATATATTATGGCATTGCATGCAAAAATTTGTTAGAAAAGTTACAATCGCTAGTCATATCGTGCATGCAGACATTTAGTCAAAGCAGTTGAGAAGGTCCATACAGAAGTATTAATAAGTTCTTAGTTACTAGAAAAACATACAGACATATACAGCATGTATTTAGTGGAAGATATATGTGTTCGTTCCTTTTTCACCCTATTTATTCAGCTTAGTGTATATTGTTAAAGAATTGTGGCTCGTAATACACTAGTTACAGCCGATACAAGGTACAATGAGGATTAACATATAACTTGTTTGGTTCCACTATCATACTCAAAATTAGCATGAGTACGTCGGCCAATTTATTTTTCGATAAACATGAATAAGTTATTCTCATTGGAAACGGATTTTCGAAAAAAATATATGATCATTTTGTTCATCAGTTCTTTCTTGACATGTAAAAGTTAATATAGCAATATGATCGAATGTAGAATAATGATCTAACAAATTCAACATGGCAAACAAAAAGGTTTAGAGCCGGCATAAACAATTAGCATTGGTCGGGTGGGAAAAAACAACAGTTATTAGCCTTATAGACTATTGAAATAAAGGAGAACAGTGCTACGTACAGTATGACATGAATGTCAGCTATCAACCATCCAGTTTCAGTTGTATAAGAGATTCGATAGATAAAGAGTAATTAACTACACACCGTTTTGGATAATATTGTCGACGTACCATTACTGCAGTATTTTGTCAATAACTACATAATTTTATAAATATGGTTTATTCAGGATACAATAGACATACAGTCCATGAGTATACATGTTATAGTAACATAGTAACATATATAAAGGCATGAAATGTGATCATTTTTTAAATTTCATAAGTTGTTAAATAAAGTATAAATACATGAAGAGGTCTAGGACAATTCGATTACAGCATTACAAATATATGTTATAGGTATAGCATAAAAAACAACAAAGACTAATCTACAAGAAAGCGAGAAGTCAAGTTTGAGTAATCAATAAAACACCATTAATCAGAATAATATTTATACAGGTTTCTTTGAATAAATGCTTTATTTACAAACATGGCTAAGTTTCTATTGGTATTTGTATTATCAGATTGCATTACATAAATACATTTTATCATGTACGGTCTATTCCAGTAATATTTATTTATGTACAAATTTGCTAATATCATCATATAAGGAACATTCTAATAACAAATAGTATTCATCATCAAGAAAATTGCAGTATTGACATTTTCTCTCTTGAAAAGGTATAGATTCAGGTTTATGCCAAATGCCTGCTTCCTTTTCTAATCCATGGGATGAGACCTTTAATGTACAAATATCAAATCTAAACTTATTTATACTGACATGTTTAAAGTTAGGTTGCAATTCAAATTTACAGAACTGACTATAAGTTATTGCTCTTGACGAATGATTAAGTTCTGACATCCAATTTTGAATAAATGTATCGTTTAATCTAGACTTTACCAGGGATAAAAACATTTTCATTACCTTCACCTTGGTTTAGCCACGCATAATGTACGCCTAAGACCTGCAACAGGTTACAAACAGATTGTGCCCAATAATGTGTATTTGTTTTTTTTAATACATTCACACAAGTGTTGTTATAAATGCACTTAAGGTATTAGCACTCTAATGCACTTCGTGCAATATCGCCTTATTTCGTACATACCCGTTACTCCGAACGTTTTCCGAGTACGTGCGGAAATCTACGAATATTCGATAAAATCGCTATGAAATACTAAATGTAGAACCCGCAATGTTAAATGAAATCAAAACAAAAATGACCGACAGCGTACGTGACAGTTTTAAGAAAAGTAAATTGCTATCTCTAAAGAGAAAGATCGATAGAAGTGTAATTGTTGATCATAATTATGTGACTAGAGTTAATGATAAAAGTCAACTATTGGACGGCAGTGTTGATAATTATAAAGAAAACGATTCGTGAAAATACTGTCCGGGTTGCCGGNTACATTCGCGACACTTAATTGTAACAACATCTACTAAAATGTCGGAGTCAATAGCAACGTAAGCACATGTAAGCAGATCGTAGAATGTAAATGCACAAGAGTGCCAAAAGGCCATAGGGTGCTCGCCTGAGGCCCGAGGAATCTAAGTTTTTCTTTTATATTTTTTTGTCGTTTTATATTTATTATCTTGTATTGCATAGGTCACTTGTCTTAAAAAAAGACTAGCGGGTGTTCTTAAACATTTATCTCTTGACAGTTTTTGGAATGTTCATAATTTATATATATTGTATAAAATAAGTGACTTTATATAGAGATTTATTACCCTAGATGACTCATATTTTTATCTTGGCTGTGATATAAGTGGAACACATATTTTTACCAAATTTAATATAGGGAAAAGCGGATACATAGTTGGTGATTGTACGACAGAGGATACCTAGTAAGATTCAATATGTTCGTTAAATTATGATGCATTAAGTCTGCTATATTTATTACCTTTCGTTAGTACGATTATGCAAAAGTATTTATTTATTACATCTGTAGCTGAAAGTACCGTGTTTGACAACATTAGATGATCTAATATACGTGTACACAAGAATCTCTGTAGGTTTTGTTTCGCTATCACAAAACTAAACGCCTCGGACAGACCCTGAAACATATTATATATTATGGCATTGCATGCAAAAGTTTGTTAGAAAAGTTACAAATCGCTAGTCATATCGTGCATGCAGACATTTAGTCAAAGCAGTTGAGAAGGTCCATACAGAAGTATTAATAAGTTCTTAGTTACTAGAAAAACATACAGACATATACAGCATGTATTTAGTGGAAGATATATGTGTTCGTTCCTTTTTCACCCTATTTATTCAGCTTAGTGTATATTGTTAAAGAATTGTGGCTCGTAATACACTAGTTACAGCCGATACAAGGTACAATGAGGATTAACATATAACTTGTTTGGTTCCACTATCATACTCAAAATTAGCATGAGTACGTCGGCCAATTTATTTTTCGATAAACATGAATAAGTTATTCTCATTGGAAACGGATTTTCGAAAAAAATATATGATCATTTTGTTCATCAGTTCTTTCTTGACATGTAAAAGTTAATATAGCAATATGATCGAATGTAGAATAATGATCTAACAAATTCAACATGGCAAACAAAAAGGTTTAGAGCCGGCATAAACAATTAGCATTGGTCGGGTGGGAAAAAACAACAGTTATTAGCCTTATAGACTATTGAAATAAAGGAGAACAGTGCTACGTACAGTATGACATGAATGTCAGCTATCAACCATCCAGTTTCAGTTGTATAAGAGATTCGATAGATAAAGAGTAATTAACTACACACCGTTTTGGATAATATTGTCGACGTACCATTACTGCAGTATTTTGTCAATAACTACATAATTTTATAAATATGGTTTATTCAGGATACAATAGACATACAGTCCATGAGTATACATGTTATAGTAACATAGTAACATATATAAAGGCATGAAATGTGATCATTTTTTAAATTTCATAAGTTGTTAAATAAAGTATAAATACATGAAGAGGTCTAGGACAATTCGATTACAGCAATAAAAAGTCTATGTTATAGGTATAGCATAAAAAACAACAAAGACTAATCTACAAGAAAGCGAGAAGTCAAGTTTGAGTAATCAATAAAACACCATTAATCAGAATAATATTTATACAGGTTTCTTTGAATAAATGCTTTATTTACAAACATGGCTAAGTTTCTATTGGTATTTGTATTATCAGATTGCATTACATAAATACATTTTATCATGTACGGTCTATTCCAGTAATATTTATTTATGTACAAATTTGCTAATATCATCATATAAGGAACATTCTAATAACAAATAGTATTCATCCTCAAGAAAATTGCAATATTGACATTTTCTCTCTTGAAAAGGTATAGCTTCAGGTTTACGCCATCTGCCTGCTTCCTTTTCTAATCCATGGGATGAAACCTTTAATGTACAAATATCAAATCTAAACTTATTTATACTGACATGTTTTAAGTTAGGTTGCAATTCAAATTTATAGAACTGACTATAAGTTATTGCTCTTGACGAATTATTATGTTCTGACATCCAATTTTGAATAAATGTATCGTTAAATCTAGACTTTACCAGGGATAAAAACATTTTCATCACCTTTACCTTGGTTTAGCCACGCATAATGTACGCCTAAGACCTGCAACAGGTTACAAACAGATTGTGCCCAAGAATGTGTATTTGGTTTATTTAATACATTCTCACAAGTGTTGTTATGCACGTAACATACTTGTGATCTTCTAACTGAATAATTTTCATCCAATACACTAATGACTTTTTTTTGTTTTCAATGATGTTCTTCCAAGTTCTCCTTATACAAAATTATTATGTGTTTGAATTGTCACACCTAGTAGGTTTTTGCAAAGAAAAATAAGTGGACTCTTTTAATTGTTATTGACTCAGTTACGCCCCATATTTCTGACCCATAATTTAAAATTGGTGAAACAAGCTGATCAAACAACTCTTATTTGGTATGTATTGAGATTTTTGTAAAATTTTCTAAGCATGAGTTAAGCTTAAAAAAGCCTTCGAGGCTTGGTCTGCAAGTGTTTCAAAAGTATTTGCAAAACATCCTCCTTTAGCAAATAATATTCCTAAGTATGTACATGAAATGGCAATTTCTAATGCTTGGTTTTTGCACAAAAAAATCAATATCCCTCCTAAGCTGTCCCCCTT
The DNA here is from genome assembly GCA_007657795.1 of Dreissena rostriformis. Taxonomy (NCBI): domain Eukaryota; kingdom Metazoa; phylum Mollusca; class Bivalvia; order Myida; family Dreissenidae; genus Dreissena; species Dreissena rostriformis. The sequence continues at coordinate 19,650 of VMBQ01003289.1, forward strand.
TTTAAAAACCATTACCTTTGTTTTATTTGTTTTAACACATAATTTCCACCTATCACAGTATTTCTCCAACAAAGATAGACCTTTGATTAGCTCTTCTTCTGATTCTGCCATAATTACAATGTCATCTGCATATAACAACACAAATAATTTTAGCATACCAATATCAATTCCTTTTGCACCATTTAACATATACTGTTTTCTAAGTAATTCAAATACATAGAAAATATGAATGGAGATAATGATTCCCACAGTCTTACACCTAAAACAGGAAAATTCTTCATTTTTTTATTGTGTTACATAATTTTATTCTTGATTTCACATTTGTATACATAGATTTGATGATATTTAGCATTTTTCCTCTAACGCCTAGCTTGAGCAGTTTACACCAAATGATATCCCTCGCCAAATAATCGAACGCATTGGTGAAATCAACAAACATGGCATACACTATTTTCTGTTCGCTTAATAATTTATTAATGACACCATGTAATACACAAATGTTATCAGCGGCTCCCATATTTTTCCTGAATCCTGCCCGTGACTCCATGTAGACATGATAGTTTTCAGCCCAATTATTAAGCCTATTGTTAATGACCTTAGTAAATGATTTCCCAAAAGTACTTAATAATGATATCCCTCTGTAAGTATTGGCATCCTGCTTATCGGCGTTTTTATGTAAAGGAACAATAAAAGCCTCACACCACCCATTATGAAAATGTCCATATTCAAACAATTTATTAAACAAAGTACAAACGACCTTTAAAAAGTTGTATTGTTATCTTTCTTATTCATATACAGTTAAATATCATAACAAGCGTATTAAAATTTACTGGGATTCGTGACTGTTCATAACTAGGAGGTTTCTCGTATGAAGTTACACATTCTAACTCCTCGTATGCCGGAGGGGGCTGGTAGGCGGGTGGGTGAGTTCTGAAAGTGCATACACACTGAGCTGTGAGAAGCCACGATGTTCTTGCGAGCATCTGGTGACGTCACTCCCTGAGCCCTGGGGCATCGGCGAACAAGAGTCACCCACAGAAGTTGTATTCCTGTTTAGATCGGTCTCTTCAACCCTTTTCCTGAGATAGATATGCGCAGTTGCAGAAAAATCCACAGATAAAAGACGCCAAAGCGAGCACGGTAAGTCCTCTAGTACCGATATTAAATTTGATTGCGATTAAGCATATTGCCATGGTAAGTCCCATTAGGAAGAATGCAACCTTGCACACCTGAGAAAAAAACTGTTTTACAGTGCTTGCAACCATTAGCCATATATGTGATAACAACAGTGACAGTTCATGCAATCCACTTGCCATATCCGTGATAACTATCGGTGCAGTACTTGCAACCCATTACCCATAAATGTGATTACAATTGTGGCAGAACGTGCCATCCACTACCCAAACATGTTATTGCAATCGTGACAGAACGGGCAACCCACTACCTAAACATGTGATTACAATTGTGACAGAACGTGCAACCCACTTTCCATACAGGTGATAACAATCGTGGCAGAAAGTGCAACCCAATACCCATACATGTGATTTCAATTGAGACAGAACGTGCAACCCACTACAGATACGAATGATTACAATTGTGACAGAACATGCAACCATCTACCCATACATGTGATTACATTTGTGACAGAACGTGCAACCAACTACATGTACATGTGATTACAATTTTGGCAGAACGTGCAAGCCACTACCCATACATGTGATTAAAATCGTGACAGAAAGTGAATCCCACTACCCATACATGTGATTTCAATTGTGACAGAACGTATAACCCAATACCCACACATGTGATTACAATCGTGACAGAACGTGCAACCCGCAACCCATACATGTGGTTATAATCATGCCAGAAGTTGCAACCCGCTACCCATACATGTGATTACAATCGTGTCAGAACTTGCAACCAACTACCCATACATGTAATTACAATTGTGACAAAACGTGCAACCCAATACCAATAAATGTAATTACAATCGTGACAGAAAGTGCAACCCACTACACATACATGTGATTACAATTGTGGCAGAGAGTGCAAGCCACGATCCATACATGTGATTACTATCTTGACAAAAAGTGAAATCCGCTACCGATACATGTGATTACAATTGTGACAGAACGTGCAACCCACTACCGATTCATGTGACTACAAATGTAACAGAAAATGCAACCTACTACCCATACATGTGATTACAATTGTGACAAAAAGTGCAACTCACTACCCATAAATGTGATTACAATCGTGACAAAACGTGCAACCCACTACCCATACATGTGATTACAATTGTAAAAAACTATAAGGAGAGAAATGTTGGCTTGGTAGTCTTTCATTAAAGGCACATCATGAAATTACCATATACATATATAATACAAGAGAATAAATACACTACAACATACATATCACACATGTTTTCATTAAGTTACAGCAGTTTCTAACAGAACGATGAACAAGGTACTAGACGCTATAAGGCACACATACAGTTAGTATATATTTGTTAATAGACAGGAACGCTCAGATAAATGTTCGTTCTTGTATGCTTTTTTATTATTCAGCCTATTAGCTTGTTAGTAAGACTTTTGACAATCATGCAAAAGTACAGGCAAAGTTAAATCATATACTTGGGAAACGCATGTGTAAAAACATAACATAAGATATTATATAATGCAGTTAATGTACCATAATGGCGACGATAAACAGCCACGAAAGTTGCCTTCATAAGTATTCCACATACTATCAGTACAACTGATATCAGGGCAACAAGGACGGCGAGGCTGACAATGCAGACGGTCAGCCGTGTCTGGCTCACTTAAAAAAGAAGTTTGGAACCTTTGTCATCATACAGACGCTTCTAAACATGTCATATTGGAACAATTCAGCAATTCAGCAATACGTTATACATTTACATTTAGTGTCAAATAACTACGCATGGAGATCACGTGTTCAGTGGCTAAGCGACTTTCATAAATTCATATTCGTTTATGTTGATGGAAATTTATCAGCTTGGGAGGAATGTTAGCTATCTACATCCAATATCTTTGTTTTAGATCAGCCCAGTAAAACGTGTATGCCACCTGATATATTGCATCAAATAGTTTTAACCATTAATACTTGATACATGAACTTTGATTCTCAGGTAAGATTTAATATAATTACGAATTAATTTACAGTTTATGTACATAATTTTACAAGTACTTAAATATGTGTAGAATATATTATTCACATATTAATATAGACCTTACCTCCACCATCATATTTCGAATCTCTTTATAACTGATAAATTTTACGTAATACACCTTAGCAACTTGATAGTTGACAGCCTTGTTATACATATAGTTTTGACATGCTTATGATAGCTACAAATTAACGGGGTATTTTAGGAAAATTAAATTTAGCGAATATCCTTTAAAAATTATACGTCTGGGTTTCTAATTTTTTTATATAGTTATAGAGCGGATAAACTTTGATTTTGTTTTCTCCAAAATATTTTGGGTTATTTTGAGACATACGAATATGTTTAAAAATCAAATATTTATACTTAATTGTTCTTAATGTGTCTTGTGGATATCATAATCATTTTGATAGCCTACTTCTATCGTAAGCTCTGTAAATAGCCTTTCCAAATCTTCATAAACCTTTAGACTGATGGTCAGTGGGTAAAATACACCATTACAACAAGAGGTCAGCGGACATCTAGATTAACATAAATTACATATACATTTGATGTTTGCCTATTACTATCTGTTGTTTTTTTACAAATGATATTATCACTAATAGGCTGTTGTATCAACCCTGATCCATCTTTGTATTGCTTACTATTATGTGTGATATATGTTTTCGCCAAACGACGTCACATTATTGTAAGACGTTTACGTAACTTCCTATGTTTACGTTTATAAATTACTTTTGAAGGCTATGAACGAAACATGTTTAGTATTTAAGAAATTAAAATATACAAAAGTAATGTGTTTGAAAGGAACATTATATTAAACTAATCAATAATATAACTATACCAGAATCATAAAAAGCAATTGTTGGTGATGAAATGAACCTTTAAAGTTAATGATTATCTACATTTTTAGAAATATATAATATTGTATTGTAAAAAGCATTGATTCCAAAAAAAAAATCGGTTCGATATTTGATATTTGAGTGTGGTTAAGTTTAATTCGTATAAATACAAGTTTATTTTTTACAGCCGGGTTAAAACGAAAGTTAACTGCGAACCAGATATTGTACGAATTTTTCATATGTATTCATAAATAAACGATACATAGAACAGTGTACAATAGAAGTAACAAATAATACATCTTCAGTATTTGAAAATGTATTGACGGTGTGAAATAAAGTTTTCAGGAAAAAGCCACACACATGTATACAAATTGATATTTGCAAGTAAAAATATACTGTAAACTAGGATGGAAACTTAACAGTTAATCCAAGCCAAAACGAATCTGAATATGCTTGCAAAGATCAATAAAATTTACACAAACCAGGGATGTATAATATATATACTTCCCTGCACAAACCAGCATAACATGAAAACATCCACACATTAAGCCAAAACATAACAAATCAATGTATATGATAATTTCATAAAAACATTTCAATAAAAACAACAACATGCATGTGCTTAAATGCATAGCTTACATCTAAACGCCATTTTCAATCCAGTTTTTTTGGTAGTACTTACGTTTACTCATACTATATATCCGTATTACATTTTGTATACGTNTCAGTGGATGTATGTCACGTACACGAGTGTTTGTAAATTGTTAGTGTTCAGTTTACTCGCAAAGTTAAAACATCTGACAAGATAATCTTTGGAAAATGGGATAAGACAAACATGGTTTCATTTATATGTTAGTGAATCTGTGTAAAATCAGATTCGTATGCATATATTGCTTTATTATGTTTGTTGTGATGTACAGTTTACTGAAACAGCATGGAAGTTAAATGGACATTGCAAGGTAAATATATTAATATTAATTAAAGTAAGTTAAATGCATCAATTACCATTAAATGTGCTTGTTTATATATTTATGTTTTCCCACAACTGCCTCTGATGCAATTACATGTTTCTCCCAAAACCAGGTATTCATGGAACGTTTTTGCCCTTTTTGCCTAAACTGCGCGTTAAAATGCCCTTTTTGAAAGTAATGCGCCATGCCCCATTGCCCTCCTGGATAAAACACTACATGATACATGTGATTACAATTGTTACAGAACGTGCAACCCACTACCGATTCATGTGAATACAATCGTGACAGAACGTGCAACCCACTACCCATACATGTGATAACAATCGTTAAATGTCGTGCACCCCACGTCCCATACCCGTGACAACAATACTTGCAACCCATTTCAAATACATGTTATAATAATCGTTACAATACTTGATTTCCACTACCCATACATGTGAAAATAATCGCGACTAGAAAATGAGATCTGATTGAAATGTGATGTCGGAATAATTATTAGGCAAAAGTCAAAAGATCGTGAAATGTTACAGTATTATACAGGAATAAATACGGAGAAAATACGGAGACACTGAATGATAAAGGTTTTTCTCATTTTTATTTTCAAATCAGTAGATTGTATATAACTCTTGAATTATTATGCATTTAGTAAGATTAACTTATTATGATATACTTTTCGTAAGTCCAATTAAACAAGAATGCTTATACAATGCATTTGTAGCTGAACGTATTTGGCTTTGACAAACTAAGAACGAAACAAAGCACAGAAGTTCATACGCAGTGTTTTTCGAGTATGTGCATAAGTGTCGTGGCCACTGCGAATATTGCCACAGCAAAGCTCTGAAAATATAAAATAATATCACAAAACGTACTGTTCATATTTGTAATTCAAGTTGCAATCGGCATACAAACAAATTATCACACTCTAAAAAAACTATCAGGAGAGAAATGTTGGCTCGGTAGTCTTTCATTAAAGGCACATCATGAAATTACCATATACATATATAATACAAGAGAATAAATACACTACAACATACATATCACACATGTTTTCATTAAGTTACAGCAGTTTCTAACAGAACGATGAACAAGGTACTAGACGCTATAAGGCACACATACAGTTAGTATATATTTGTTAATAGACAGGGACGCTCAGATATATGTTCGTTCTTTTATGCTTTTTTATTATTCAGCCTATTAGCTTGTTAGTAAGACTTTTTACAATCATGCAAAAGTACAGGCAAAGTTAAATCATATACTTGGGAAACGCATGTGTAAAAACATAACATAAGATATTATATAATGCAGTTAATGTACCATAATGGCGACGATAAACAGCCACGAAAGTTGTCACACTGGCATTTCATTAGCCTTCATAAGTATTCCACATACTATCAGTAAAACTGATATCAGGGCAACCGAGACGGCGAGGCTGACAATGCAGACGGTCCGCCGTGTCTGGCTTACTAAAAAAAGAAGTTTGGAACCTTTGTCATCATACAGACGCTTCTAAACATGTCATATTGAAACAATTCAGCTATTCAGCAATACGTTATACATTGACATTCAGTGTCAAATAACTACGTATGGAAATCACGTATTCAGTGGCTAAACGACTCTCATACATTCATATTCGTTTCTGTTGATGGAAATTTATCAGCTTGGGAGGAATGTTAGCTATCAACATCCAATATCTTTGTTTTAGATCTGCCCAGTAGAGCGTGTATGCCACCTGATATATTGCTTCAAATAGTTTTAACCATTACTACTTGATACATGTACTTTGATTCTCAGGTAAGTTTTAATATAATTACGAATTAATTTACAGGTAATGTACATAATTTTGCAAGTACTTAAATATGTGTAGAATATATTATTCACTTATTAATATGGACCTTACCTCCACCAACATATTTCGAATCTCTTAATAACTGATAAAGATCTTTTGCGTAATACACCTGAGCAACTTGAAAGCTAAAACCCATTTTAGACCTGTAGTTTTGACATGCTTATGATAGCTACAGATTAACGGGGTATTTAAGGAAAATTTAATTTAGCGAATATCCTTTAAAAATTATACGTCTGGGTTTCTAGTTCTTATATATAGTTATAGAGCGGATACTGGTAAACGTTGATTTTTTTTCTCCAAACTATTTTGGGTTATTTTAAGACATACGAAAACGTTTAACAATCAAATACATTTAATTAATTGTTCTTAATGTGTCTTGTGGAAATAAAAATCATTTTGATAGCCTACTTCTATCGTAAGATCTGTAAAAAGCCTTTCTGAATCTTCATAAACCTTTAGACTGATGGTCATTGGGTAAAATAACCCATTACAACAAGAGGTCAGCAGACATCTAGATTAGCTAAATTACATATACATTTGATGTTTACCTATTACTATGTGCTGTTTTTGAAAAATGATATTATTACTAATAGGCTATTGTACCAACCCTGATCCATCTTTGTATTGCTTACTATTATGTGTGATATATGTTTTCCGCCAAACGACGTCACATTATTGTAAGACGTTTACGTAACTTCCTATGTTTACGTTTATATACTACTTTTGAAGGCTATGAACGAAACATGTTTAGTATTTAAAAAATTAAAATAAACAAAAGTAACGTGTTTGAAAGGAACATTCTATTAAACTAATCAATAATATAACTATACCAGATTCATAAGACACAATTGTTGGTGATGAAATGAACCTTTAAAGTTAATGATCATCTACATTTTTAGAAATATATAATATTGTATTGTAAATAGCATTGATTCCAAAAAAAACGGTTCGATATTTGATATTTGAGTGTGGTTAAGTTTAATTCGTATTAATACAAGTTTATTTTTTACAGCCGGGTTAAAACGAAAGTTAAATGCGAACCAGATATTGTACGAATTTTTCATATGTATTCAAATATAAACGACACATAGAACAGTGTACAATAGAAGTAACAAATAATACATCTTCAGTATTTGAAAATGTATTGACGGTGTGAAATAAAGTTTTCAGGAAAAAGCCACACACATGTATACAAATTGATATTTGCAAGTAAAAATATACTGTAAACTAGGATGGAAACTTAACAGTTAATCCAAGCCAAAACGAATCTGAATATGCTTGCAAAGATCAATAAAATTTACACAAACCAGGGATGTATAATATATATACTTCCCTGCACAAACCAGCATAACATGAAAACATCCACACATTAAGCCAAAACATAACAAATCAATGTATATGGTAATTTCATAAAAACATTTCAATAAAAACAACAACATGCATGTGCTTAAATGCATAGCTTACATCTAAACGCCATTTTCAATCCAGTTTTTTTGGTAGTACTTACGTTTACTCATACTATATATCCGTATTACATTTTGTATACGTTGTGTTTATCTACCTGTCGGTTTTAAATATCACGTGTGCTACGATTGCATTTTATCTACAATAGGGCATATTGTGTTTTCCTATCATCTGTTTTGAGTGAAAACGTATTAACGGTTTAGGTTACACACCACCTGTTTTAAATGAAGTATTAAAGGTTATATTGGACTTCTTTCTATGCAGTAAGCAGTGGCGAACCACGTAGATTTGTATGGTTTGCATAATTACATGTTGTACAGTAGGTAAACCGATAGTGAGCAATGCTATTGTATTAAAGCAATGAATATAACTTTATTTTCGTACACTTCATCGGTTTATGAAATATTTGGAAACTACGCCAAATAATGTAACATACACTTCGATTTTTCTGCATGTCATATGTTTATGAACCGTCGAGAAAATTTCGCCTCATTTACCGACAGCCAACTATCTGCAGGGGCGTGCACATCTCGTTACATCGTTGGCGTTCGCCAAAAAAAACGAGGTCAGTCCGCCATTTACAAATATAAGGCAACGTCATTTAAATATCGATTTATGAAAAAGAAGTACAGTTATTATTATGTACGTGCTAATACGTAGTGGCTTCATCGGTTCTTTAAAAACAGGTCACTTGGGTAAATAAAAAGTTAGCTGTAAAGCATAGTGCAAAACGTTTGTTTTGTAAATGTCATCAATGATTTTTTTCTAGCTCAAACAGGTGTTTATAGCTTTTTCGTACATGTCTTAACATATCATTACATAACTAGAAATGGCGCGGCGGAGGCCGACGCGTATCCCCACACCGAATGTTTGACCTAGGTGTGCCCCAGGGTTGGTAATGGGGCCATGCATAGTCGAGATTGACCGTATTGTCATAGAGAAGTTCAGTATCAATTAGAAGTGAATTGGTGTAGAAATGAAGAAGTTATAGTAAAGGCAATTTTGGGTGGGTGTGACCTATGTGNTTTATGGACCGATGAAGCCACTACGTATTAGCACTTACATAATAATAACCGTACTTCTTTTTCATAAATCGATATTTAAATGACGTTGCCTTATATTTGTAAATTGCGGAACGACCTCGTTGTTTTTGACGAACGCCAACGATGTAATGAGATGTGCACGCCCATGCAATGAATATAACTTTATTTTTGTACACTTCATCGGTTTATGAAATATTTTGAAACTACGCCTAATAATGTATGCATACACTTCGATTTTTCTGCATGTTATATGTTTATGAACCGTCGAGAAAATTTCGCCACATTTACCGACAGCCAACTATCTGCAGGGGCGTGCACATCTCGTTACATTGTTGGGGTTCGTCAAAAACAACGAGGTGGTTCCGCCATTTACAAATATAAGGCAACGTCATTTAAATATCGATTTATGAAAAAGAAGTACGGTTATTATTATGTAAGTGCTAATACGTAGTGGCTTCATTGGTCCATAAAAAACAGGTCACTTGGGTAAATCAAAATTTAGCTGTAAAGCACAGTGCAAAACGTTTGTTTTGTAAATGTCATCAATGATTTTTTTCTAGCTTAAACAAGTGTTTGTAGCTTTTTCGTACATGTCTTAACATATCATTACATAAATATCAAAACCTTAACATGTCCTCAAGATGTTAAGTATTGGCTCTATGGATGTAATAAACTCAATCGACTGTGGTTTAATTTCTTAGAGTTTTTCTTTCGAATGATTGTAAGTGGTACATCTATATTAAATAGATAACAGATAAAGCATGGAAAAAAAATAATTTTATGCGCAAACTGAAATTTAAACTTGACCGTAAATAACTCGAAACAATTTATACGTCATTTATTCAACCGCTTGTAGAATAATCCGCCGTAATATGGGATAATTGCACTCGAGCAGAAAAACATGAACTTGACAAAATTCAAACCGAAGCAGCGTGAATTGCATGTGGAGTATCATAATTTGTATCTTAAAACGATAATCAAAAATAAATTAACTCGGAACCGCTTAAAGATCGACGCGACAAACATCAACTTATACTTTTTTTTTACAAAACTTCAAAATTTCCTCAGTCATTGATCGACCTGGTACGCCAACATGTCGGAGCTGCTACCATGAACAAATCTGCAAATAATTCATGAGGAAATTCATGGAAAACCATAAAAAAACAATATAATTTCGTTGATTTTACGGTATAATGTCTTCTGAATGTTTATTCTAGCATTTTATTCATCAATGTTTTAAAGATCCGTTAATGCTCAAAATAAACGAAAGCTTCGTACAATAAAGTTAACCCATACAGAAATCAGTGTTCCTTATAGCAAAAGCCAAATTTTCAATGCTAGATGTGGTCTTGTAAAATTGAATAAACGAGATACACAATTCTCGTTTTTATTTTTTTTGTGGAAAAATATAATACATTTGAATTTACCGCGACGATATGCGAACATTTACGAGCGAACGGGAGATTGGCTTACGGCAGCGTCGGAAGCATGGCGTAGTTGCCCGTTATCTACTGGAGTTTGAAAAGTAGGACACTTGTGTTTATTTATAACTTGTTAACATTTCAAGGGTCATTCTTTTAATCTCAATTATTAGATTATCTTTCATACGTTTATTAGTTCAAACAGCGTTTACTGTATTGCTTTTTATATGTAATTGAAATGATGTGTATGCAATCGCGTGTACCTGACTCTCAAACAACTGCGCAATATAATTCGTATATTCACGTGATGATAAATCAAAATAGCTTGCATACAATAGAAAAATAACGCAAACTGAAATGAATCCGATCCTGACTCGAGATCATCCGTTAACCCTTTGAGCGCTGGAACTGGATTTTGAAGGCCTTTGCAAACAGTTTGGATCCAGATGAGACGCAACAGAACGTGGCGTCTCATCAGGATCCAAACGGTTTGCTATTCTGATAGTATTTTTTGAAAAAAAAATCGAAGAAAATGCTAATTTTAGAAATTCCGCAGACGACATTTTAGCAGACGACAAATTTCCCAGCATGCAAAGGGTTAAACAAAACAAGATGACATCGTAAAACGATTTTTAGATGCTTAAAAGTAGCAGAATGTTTGTATATTTAGGTTTTTAAACCACTGTTACTTGTACAAGGGTCTTCTTATTGTTATTAATCGTCGTATGGTACTTTTTGTTGTTGGAAGTTTTTATATAGCGTAATAGTTTTGGGCAGTGTTTACGGATCTTTAACTGTTTTTGGAAAATAACTATTCAATATAATAATTATAATAAATATCGTATATACTCGCTTTAACGTCATCTTTAAGAATGTGTTATTGTCAAAAGTAAATAATTAAGTAAGTAGTGTTCCCAATTAAAATAAAACAAAAACGCTTACCTATACATATAACAGCAATGCCGGCCACAAGAAGGGTTAACAGAGAATTCATAATGGTCTGAAACATATTGTTTATTAAAGACTTTACAATCATAGCGTTCACATTACCTTTCCTTAAACTGCATGCGTATTATCGTTATTATTTTCATCTAAACGTAAATGTTATTATGCTATTAACAAAGCGTGAGGCTGACAGGTGATTTTGAATGTAAACTTATTTGTATTTACTTCACAGTTCACCGACTTACGTACAGATCTTTTTGCTGCCCTATATTCTTTTGCATTATACTGCGTTACGATTGTCTAAGGTAGAGCTGATTTGATCATGATACAAATTGCTTATGTTTAATATAAATATTCAACAATTAAACAAGAAGACACAGCGTTTGCATAATATTGTATTAACCTAAAACTTTAGCTATGCGATGTTTACGAGGGAACTTCGTTAATTTCATTGGACTTATATATGTTAATTGCATACTTTTTCGCGCATAATGTTTATTTGATTTTAATATTTACTTGTTCAATGGTAGCTCATGTATGAACGTTTTGGTATCTGAGCTGTACTCGTTAATTTTCAAAATCACGATAATCGCCACAAAAATGTACATTTTCCATACAAGAAAGGGCATCAGTAATGTTGTTCTACTCTACATCACGATACAATTTTAATTTGTATTAAGGTCACTTAAATATCTATAAATTTATACAAAATAATTACCTTTCAAATAATGCGACGAGGGGAGCAAATAGTATTGAATTTCGGTGCAACGTCCCCTTTCAATCAGGGAAAAGTAAATAAAGGGCACTACAATTAGCAGCTGTTACGAATATTAGTTTACATAGTCAATAAAGAATCGACATTAATATTTATAACTTGATGAAGGAACATCTTGGTTAACCACTTGCCTTTATCATATGAAATCCTTACAGTGGCATATCCATGCTTGCAGTTTGCAAAGTTTAGTAAGAATAAAACCTACGATACTGCTTAGAAGTTACCGTCGATTAGTTACATTTACAACGAAATGGTTGAATGAATAGTTGAACCATAATCTTAACCTTCCTCATATGACTCTGCGACATCGTATGCCTATTAGTGAAATGTTTATTTGCGAATTTTAATTTAACGTGAAGTGGCAAAGAAATATTTTCGTTTCACGAATATCGCTACAATATTTGTTTATTTGGTAACATGTGTTGTTTTTTTTTTTCCATTTGATACATTCCATTAATAGTTATCATAAAATTAATAGTTTGCCTACAGCATCATAATGTTGATGCCACTTTTTAAGTTTATTAACTCAAAGCAAAAACAAAAAACGGCTACAGTTTAACGGCTTCTTCAGGCTTATTCAAGCGGACACATTGACAGTTGATCTGACACTGTACGCGTTATTTGACGCTATGGCGTTTTTTTTTAAATTTATTATTAATTAGTGGAGTAAAGCCATGTAACATTTGTCAATGTAAGGAACAGATTGGAGCTGAATGTATTGCTAGACATGGTGTTTAAAAGCTACTTTTTTGTTATTTTATACATATTTTTTTTCAACAAGCAACATTGGGAAAATAACAGTACAAAAGAGGTATATAAAGTAAGTGAGGCTCATGTTTACGAATTATCAGTTTTGTCAGAGTTGTGAAATGGCCACGTGCTATTTATTGGTGGGAAATCGCTTTTTGTTTGTTTGTTATTCCTCTATATTTTCCATCGTAATATATTTAACACATAATATATTTTGCAGATTATTAAGCGTGTCTTTCCATTTGTCGAATTGTTTGAAATCTTCAGGTTTGTGTTTTAGTAGAAGAGATGTATAAACTAGTTTGCAAGCTTTGTATGTTCTGTTATTTTGTTATCTTTTAGTTTATTTTTCCAATCGACGGGTATGCTTTCGACAATTTGATAGTATTTTATAAAGTCAGTTTTATCTATTTCATAAAGATTTATTATATCTTGGAAACTGTACAATTCTCTTTTCCAACAATCATAGCTATGTTCAATATATTGCATAACTCTTTGGAACCACGATTTAATAAAGAAATTTTAATTTCGTTTGTTTATAAATATATTATTCCAGATAATTTGCTTTTGTATTGTTGTTTACTTTTTTTTCAGTGAGACACTAAGCCATCCACACAGAATGTTTTTTAAGAAATCAGATTTTATGTTTAGGTCTCTTACATCTTTTGCATGGTAATCTGATTTGAAAATTAACATTCCGCCATAGTTATTTAGCATATTTGTATATATTCTAATCAGTTTTGAGTCTGGTTGTAATATAAATCTTTTTACCCAACTGGCTTTGATGGATTTTGTTAATAGGTCAATATCATAGCGTATTTATTTTTGAAATGATGTCTTGAGATGGATTTGGTCAAACTGTTAATGGATAAACAAGCTTGGGTATTGCAAAATTTTCCAATAAACGATAGGAATATTTAATAACATTATTTCTGTTGGTTCGTTGCTAAATTATATACCTAGAGTTGAGGCATGGTTAGAGTTCCAGATGAGTTCCAGATGAATTGTTTATGTTTGCAAAACTCGATTGGGTTGTTTTTGAGGTCCCCTATTTTTAGTATTTTATATTGATGTCTGTTTAATGTTAGTCCGGATATTGCTGCAAATTCTTCTATGATTTTTATTAATGTTTCAAACGATAGACGAGAACCGTATTGTATGAAAGACGCAACATCAGCAAAAAGTGACTGTTTTATTTCTATATTATGAATTGTTATTGCTTTTACTTCTGTGTTAAGCTCTATGTATATCGACATCAATTCAATGCAAATAACAAAAAGGTAAGGCGATAAAGAACATCCTTGTCTGACACCTCTCAGAGAGAGAGTGAGAGAGAGAGAGAGAGAGAGAGAGNAGTTAAAAACAGGTTGAGACTTTACCCATTACTGAAATTTGATTTACACTCTGAAAAGTATCTCAATACTATAACACCGCATGTGCATGGATCAACACTTTCACATTTTAAAAGTGTTGTTAAAAAAGCTTGTAGTGCAAACTAAATGATCGATTCATTTAGTGACATGTATACAATTAAGCTACTTTTTGTCAATTGAAAGGAACTTAAAATATTCGGCTATATCATGAACCATTATGTAAAACAAATATATGAGAATGTCTTTATCTCTTATGAATTTAAATGCTTGTAGCTTTTATGATAAGATAATGGTTAATAGAGCGTGTTCAAACAATGTGTGCAAAGACGCTAACACGATATTTATTCCATATATATTTCAACATTATTATCAGGGGCATTATACAATGTTTTTGTATTGATTTTCTTCTGGAAATGTAATACTTTTCTTAACGTAGTGTATCACAAGTCTGATATTGTGTTACCCGGTATATACTTTAAAGGGAAAAACTGTTGTATTTTAACTTTTTAAACCTAAATAAAATATCAATTGAACTTCAACTTTATTATTATTTATTTTTAAGGTTGATTTAAGTTGTATATTATTTATGACATTTATATGACAATCTTTACAGTAACCTCCTGAAAATATAATGTATACTTCATAAATTTAAGACGTTACAAATTAAGAAAGAGATACTATTGTGGTAACTGTTACATTGAAAATAATGTGCAAAGACGAAAAGTGGCTTTTGTTAATTCAGAAATCCCTTTTCTTAAAACGTTTTTCTCTCATTTGTACTTATTGTTAGTCTGATATGGTGTAAAGGATTTTTAAATGAACAAAGTTAATATGTTTGCTTCTCGACGTTTTTATGACTTTCAATGTAATTTCAATTTCCCTGATAATATACTGTTTATCTTATGACCGTCAATAAGTTGCTTTAATAAATGTTGGATATATATATATATACTAAGAGATGACCCAGTTACGGGGTGTTTTTCAATATGAGACCCTTCTTGAGGGTCGTTTAAAAATTGCGGGGTGTATTTACAACCCCACAATTTTGGACACCTTTTTTTCCATTGTAAACCATACATACATTATTTTGTTGAAATATGGCAACAACTCGGTTTTATATCATAAATATATATAAGAAATATATATACGAAAACACAATTTAATTGGTCTAAAAGTGTTGTTTGTGCGTATTGACGTTTTGTTACATAAATTTTATTCGCAAAAAACGGAATATACACTCTTTGTCATATGAATTAATATAAATAGATTATGCGGTAATACACTCGAACTACAGTTGGTATTTGCGAAGGTTTATGTTTACGCGACAATCTCCATTTTTATGGATGGAACGGTTTAATAAATAAACACATTTCGAAAAGCGGATGCGAAAGAAAAAAAAATGATTAAGTTCAACAAATTACAAGTCAGTAATTGATTTATGCTTTTAGAATGCATCACAATTAATCGCTTAACACAATATTATGTTCCGATTTACCGACAACATGTGTAACGTTTCGTTCATTGCCAAAGAAGACCGAGTATTTGTTTTGACACTTGAAGTAGGAAACCATACAAATTGGGCGAAACCTTTTTCCTACAAAATACAAATAAAGGTTTAATATAATTATTTAACATGTTGTAATGAAGCATCAGATTTCGTCTAAAATAAAAGAAAAAACTAATTAAACTGATTGAAGAGCTGTATTACTGGTAAATTCAAAGTTCGAACCATTTAGCTTCATTAAAATATTATGAGATAAGATTTACCTATGTACTTTATGGAAATTACACTTCCTGAAATATTGTATTTAATGTTTTAGAAACACGAACCACCTCTGTAAATAAAAACCTTGTCTGTTAACCTTATACTGTTGGTATATATGATACAGTTGTTAAGAAAACTTGATTTTTGTATAAAAGAGTTTTACATTGAAACTAAAAAAGTTCTTTAAAATATTCAGGTCATTCATGTGTGAGTTCTTTAACGACATTAATATCGTGTAAATGCCTTTACAGAGCTATGAGCTATGTTTGTCATTTAAAATTCAGGTCTCATGATGTGCTTTAAAAAGTCAGGTTACAAAAAAAGTGATTAAACCAATATGTGTTGGGAATATAATTTTTAGTATACATAAAGAACTTCATTTAAATTATGAATCGTTATATAATTAATAAAATTGTACTGCACACATACACAAATAATGTGTATTATGTGAAAAGATGATATTTGAAAACCCTACATCTCGAAAGTCACTAACGTAAACAGACTTGTTGAAGGTTTTCATTCAATAACTGTTTTATTGCTATCTCTCGATATTGAAACAAAACATTCGTAAAGCAAGAACAAAGAAGAGACATATGTGCGTATTCGTTCAAAAGAAATATTAATTTTAAGTGGTTCACGTCTTCTTCTTAAACAAATCCCGAAAAGGACGCCATTTTTTTCAACGTTTACAGGGCGCGTTGCAGCAGGGACGTCTGTATCACAGCGTAGTGAACAATGATTATCAATGGTATAAACTGTCACCGGTTGTGTTTATCCGAATTCCTTGTTTAAACGATTACGTATTTGACTTGCCGTCTGAATACTATGTCTGCCACCGACCTCAGTTCTGCTGTTTGCGCTATGACGAATCACTCATGTGATAAATACTTTAAATGCTCAACATAATGAGTATATCGACATTCCTATTTAGCCTCGGAATGTAGCATTAACACTAGGAAAATCAGAGGAAATAAATGCCACGGGAAAGATTTAAATGTCAACCGTTGGTAGCGGGTAATCATGTATTACTATTAACACAACATTATTAACAAAGCATGTATAGATTGCATTGCTTATCCAATAATAAGTTGAATAAAATTACGACGGAATGTTCGTTACCCTTTATCATAATGTTTGATGTTAACGTCAACAACATAGCACATACAATTTGTAAAGGCAAAGTGCGCGTAATGATATTTAATATATGGCATTGTAACATATGGGAATAACATAAAAACGACATTCATCATATTCTAATATGGTCAACTAATATTTTGCTTATTGAAAATGTTTTTTGCAAAAGCTGTCCAGTATTCGGGGAGTAAAATAGTAATAATTATAGATTATAAAGTGTCCTCGACACCTGTGTCAATTACGGTCTGTTGCTTCTTTTTATTGTTTACACAGTGCGTTTAGAGGCCCGGGGTAGAGTATACAGGTNTAGTAGTAGTAGTAGTAGTAGTAGTAGTAGTAGTAGTAGTAGTAGTAGTAGTAGTAGTAGTAGTAGTAGTAGTAGTAGTAGTAGTAGTAGTAGTAGTAGTAGTAGTAGTAGTAGTAGTAGTAGTAGTAGTAGTAGTAGTAGTAGTAGTAGTAGTAGTAGTAGTAGTAGTAGTAGTAGTAGTAGTAGTAGTAGTAGTAGTAGTAGTAGTAGTAGTAGTAGTAGTAGTAGTAGTAGTAGTAGTAGTAGTAGTAGTAGTAGTAGTAGTAGTAGTAGTAGTAGTAGTAGTAGTAGTAGTAGTAGTAGTAGTAGTAGTAGTAGTAGTAGTAGTAGTAGTAGTAGTAGTAGTAGTAGTAGTAGTAGTAGTAGTAGTAGTAGTAGTAGTAGTAGTAGTAGTAGTAGTAGTAGTAGTAGTAGTAGTAGTAGTAGTAGTAGTAGTAGTAGTAGTAGTAGTAGTAGTAGTAGTAGTAGTAGTAGTAGTAGTAGTAGTAGTAGTAGTAGTAGTAGTAGTAGTAGTAGTAGTAGTAGTAGTAGTAGTAGTAGTAGTAGTAGTAGTAGTAGTAGTAGTAGTAGTAGTAGTAGTAGTAGTAGTAGTAGTAGTAGTAGTAGTAGTAGTAGTAGTAGTAGTAGTAGTAGTAGTAGTAGTAGTAGTAGTAGTAGTAGTAGTAGTAGTAGTAGTAGTAGTAGTAGTAGTAGTAGTAGTAGTAGTAGTAGTAGTAGTAGTAGTAGTAGTAGTAGTAGTAGTAGTAGTAGTAGTAGTAGTAGTAGTAGTAGTAGTAGTAGTAGTAGTAGTAGTAGTAGTAGTAGTAGTAGTAGTAGTAGTAGTAGTAGTAGTAGTAGTAGTAGTAGTAGTAGTAGTAGTAGTAGTAGTAGTAGTAGTAGTAGTAGTAGTAGTAGTAGTAGTAGTAGTAGTAGTAGTAGTAGTAGTAGTAGTAGTAGTAGTAGTAGTAGTAGTAGTAGTAGTAGTAGTAGTAGTAGTAGTAGTAGTAGTAGTAGTAGTAGTAGTAGTAGTAGTAGTAGTAGTAGTAGTAGTAGTAGAAGTAGTAGTAGTAGTAGTAGTAGTAGTACAAGTAGTGGTAGTAGTAGTAGATGTAGTCGTAGTAGAAGGTTTATTATTATCGTCATCATCATCGTTATTATTATTGTAAGTAGTATATTTATTACATAATTAACACAATTTAAACTGATTCATACTGTTAAACATTCAAAAAAAAGTAAACCTCCTGATCACCTTTCGCAAATAATTACTTAATTTTTGTTAATTCGAACTATTGTTTTGTGAAATAACTTTTTGTGAATTATATGCTCACCTGTTGTCATTATATATGCATAATGAATTATGTGACATGTAAAAATAAAGATACTTTCTGTTCTTTTCTGTTCAAAGATTGTAATCGAGTATTTGTTTAAATATTTAGTAGACATTCAATTATTTTAGCTTTGCAAGAAGCAACGATAACTAAACCTTGTGTAGTGTTTATCATTATATGAATTAATAGCGCTGCTATTTAATCAAATGTTAAATACGATTTCTTGTTTTCTAGATCAAAAGTTACTTGTTCAATCATGTCATAATTACTTCTTTATGCTACTTGTAACTTATTTTCCCAAAATGTTCATTGTTTACAATACAATGGCATACCAAACCTGCTGTTTACGTCCTTGCAGCGCCCTTTCCACCGCCTTCGAGTTTCCTGCATTAACTTTGCATCACTTAGGTTTCATTATGGTGTTCTTCCCCTAATCACAACGATAGTGTCGCATCTACACACATGATAAACACAATTTTATCACATGCTATACCTTGTTTTCAATGTAATACAGACATTACGTATTTTTTATATTACACATGTGTAATACAACATTTTAAAGCGTTTTCATTGGCTACATAATCAATAACTAACCAATCGCATGACTTTTTTTGGTGAAATGACGTCGTCAACGTGAAATGATGTCACGATAGTAAACAACTTTTAGATCTATCAGCATTTGTTTGGTCAATTAAAATGTATTAATTTAGTTTAAAAGCATGTGATAAAAAAGATCTGACACTCGTTGTCATATCGTACCATATTTTATTAAACTTGTCCAGGAATTTCGTAAGTAAGCTCGCCAAAGGCTCGCTTACTTACAAACAAAAGTCCTGAATTCGTTTAATAAAATATGGTATGATATGACAACTCATGTCAGATCCTATATATCTTAACTCGTACACAATGCTCGTTCTTCATAGACTTAATTTAGATAGTGATAATAATGAGTTATCTATAAATATTTCAGGGCATATGGTATACTGTACCGTGATAGCATTTCTGTTCCTTGCTAGTAAAACAGAAAATTGAAGGCGTCAAAACATCATAAAAGCAATTGCATTTAAATAAAAACCCACATTAGTTAAAGGTTGTTCGCGCGTGCATGTGTCTGCATGGGCAGGCGTGTGCCATTGTTTGATTAAAGTCTACCTGAACGAGGAAGAATGCACTGTGTTGATATATCTTTTCGGAAAGTTTAATTATTACAAAGCACATTTTATTGGGAGCTATATATTAATTTAATTAATCACATAAAAAAAAAAAAAAAAAAAANAAAAAAAAAAAAAAAAAAATCACTGAACACATGGCCAATAAAAATATGTTTCTGAGCGCTGCTTTATGACTAATTTTTTTAATTTAAAATAAAAGCAATTGATTTTATTGGGAAAACGTGTATATACATTCTTTCGTTGTATAGTGTTTATTAATATTAAATATTTTAGTTTTTTAAGAATAAATTGTTTTAAATGATGATAGTTTTCGATGCCGTTACAATTGTATATTATACAGGTGTTCAAGTCTTTTTTTCGAAAAGCGAATTCAAAACGCATTTTGTCTTTTTTTTTTCAAAATGTATTTCAAAATATACTTCCATACCAACAACATTTCACATTGGCAACCAAAACAAGACATAGGAATGTAAATGTATTTTACTCCAATCTGACCCACTGTATGAATGTGCTTGTATTATTGAATCTTACACTGACTATTATCTTTAACCGTTCATTGAAAATGCAAATAACAAAACAAGAAATCGTATTAAAATTGAGTTTTGTACCAAAGGTCTTGATTTAATTGACCTTCCTAAAATATTCAATGATAACAATTTGCGTCGGTTGATACCCCCTTATCTCCGCAATACTGAATCACCACTTATTTGCTACAAATATAGTTAACCTGTTAGAAGTATCGTGTATAATTATAATGATATTACCACAGATAATAATGTAATAGAAAATTGTCCTAAACCATGTGACTGTTCTAGTTCAAAACATGTATATAGTCCAGTAGGTCATGCTATTACTGGCGATCTTAATTTTATTCAAAATAAAAACCTAAGAAATTTACCTCGCAGAGGCCCAAAGTATAGACTTCCTATTTCAATGTTGATAACTGCGTTAAGGAAATTGAAACATTTTTACAGGAATATTGTACAAAATGGTGTAGGAAAGAAAATGCAAAAATTACTGCACTCAATGAATTGAAAACCAAGGTATTATTTATGGCCATGAATAAGATATCTTTTTATAATAAAACTCCGTTGGCCTTACCACATTTACATAAATTTAATAACAAAAAGGTCTCTGTAAATCTCTATAGGACTTACAATCTTAATTCGTCCTACTTCCTGCAGATAAGCGGCTAATAAGGCTATAATAATATGACGAGTTTTTTATGTTCAAACGATTTCACAAGAATTTTCACAAACTACATCATATTGTGCATACAATAAGATTCCCAATGAAAAATTTTCCGACCATATTGCCGAGTGCATAATCTAAATGTTAACGTAAATATTGCTAACAAGAAATTGCCATCACTTTATTGCATACCTAAATTACATAAAACGCCATATAAAAGTCGTTTTATCGCTAATTCAGTGTTTTGTACCACCAAGCAATTATCAATGTACCTACCATCCGCCTTGAGTGCTATTATATATCATATAGCTAAATATTGTAATACAGTTTATGAAAATATTAATAAAAACATATTTTGATCAAAACAAAACTCCTTAGAAGTTATTGATAAAATTAAAAAGTGAAAATATAAGGTGTCACAAATAAGCACTTATTTTTTACACTATATACAACGCTTTCTCGCACTTTAATAAAATCCAAACTCGTTTCACTGATTGAAAATAACATTTGCAAGAGAGAAGTGTTCTTGTCTTGCTTTAAACAATAAAATAGCTTTTTCTACTAATCAGATATTGGATAAATACATCATCTGGACTTGTCTTCTTTTTGTGCAGCACTTGCTTTTCGTCTGGATAACATGTTTGTTGAATTTAATGGTAAAATATTTAAACAAATTATCGGTGTTCCGATGGGTACTAATTGTGCGCCGCTTATAGCTGATCGAGTTTTCTATTGTTATGAAAGGGATTTTATGTTAGAATTATCGATAACAAACCAACTAGATTTGATTCAACGTTTTAACCTAACAAGTAGATCTCTGATGGTAGTTCTTATTGGATTTAGTTTTAAGCTTCTTTTTTTATTTTGAATAATATACGCGTGTTTATATCACGCAGCCTTTTTTTATGATTCCTAGTTTAATTTTCGTTTTGATAAATTATCGCCTCAGTCTATACGGTTATTCTTTTTAGGTATTACAATCACTTTCATTTACGTTTAAGTATATTACAGTCACATAAACAACCAAACTATGTAATATGGATATTTTACACCCCATATTGCTGCTTCGTCCTGTAGGTGCGTGGTGATGATCTGAAATATTAACTATATGATGCTATATTCTTAGATCTTTATGTAAAAAGATGGGATGTAGTTGATACGTGTTCGTAATTTCATTTCATCGTTCCTCAAAAAGTTGTAAATCTGTTGCTCTGGTCTCCTTCCTACCATTGAGTAATAAAAACAGTAATTACATTGAATGCGTGTTAATTCCCTTTTATTACTGTTTAATTTGGGTTGCAATGCTATGAGGTTTAATTTTATTTACACTTATATCTATCATGAATATTGCTGGGCCAAGTGTGAGGATGAGCGCTCTATAACCGGTTTAAACCCCCAGTGCTTAGCATTTACCGTTCCAAGCGGTGACCCAAGCTTTATTTTACTATGTGTATATGTTGTTTCGTTTTGTGCCGTACTGTACTGTTTTGGCAATTAGTTCCTTGCAATAAATACAGGACCACAAAGGTGTGTATGATAGAAATGCAATACTGCTGGAGCTTCTGCAGTTTTGCTTCTTTATATAGTTACGCGCGTTGTATATGACGAAAAATTGGTTAGATGAAGTATTAATGTCATCATAAATAGTATCATTATGGAAGTTTTTTTATTTTTGTTTTAATTATTATAATTATTTTTATTATTGTTATTCGAAATAACTTCTGTTTTTGTAACTTAAATTTTTCGTTTTTTTTAGTCTTTTGATATTAGAATATGCTGACAAATATAATTTTAACGATACATACCATATTATTATTATTATTATTATTATTATTATTATTATTATTATTATGTTGTTGTTGTTGTTGTTGTTGTTGTTGTTGTGAAAAGGTGGTTCAATGCATGTGCGTAAAGTGCCGTCCCAGATAAGCCTGTGCAGTCCGCTGTCTAAAAATGTGCATAGCATTCAACGTTCATTAAAACAATAATAGTCATGACGATTGAGGATTATCCCATAATGGATATCAAATAAGAACATGCCAAAAACATGAAGAGCTTCACAAAAAACCAGACACAAGTTCTCAGTATTTAACGAAACGCATAAGCATAATATGTATACATAGTACACTATCTTACACGTCGACAGCGATCAACACACTTACCATTGACATTATTAACGACGTTAACTTATGTACAAATATGGTTGAGATAGTATTTATAGGCATGGATATTAAATCAAAATTGATATTGTTTAGCTAAATAAACCACCTAATGGTCAACGAAACAACAAAATATATACATGTGGTACACATATTAAACCTATAATATCATAGTGCACCAATATATAAGGGAATGAGTGAATACGCTTAATGCAGAGCCACATGTATTATTACACCAATACTATTAAAAAAAAAGATGCGAAAACAGTCTGGCATTCTAGGTACGAAAACGAAATTCTAGAACAACTTCTGTTTAATGCTCATGTAAATCATAGCGTGTTGCGGCAAGGCTGATTACAAGATAAGTGAGAAACTTGTATTCAAGTTACGAAAATAGAACTCTAGAATACCTTCTGTTTAGTAATTTATGAGCACAATGTTAGTGCAAGTTTGGTACATTTAAACAAATATCTTTAACCCTCGATGCAACGTTTTTAGCATTGTAAAATTTGAAGCGCGTGCGTTGAGGAACGCTTGACACACCAATACGCCTGCTTGAAGTTCAAGCGGTAAACTGCAGCATAGTAAGTAGAAGTCTACCCCGAAATTGTGAATGACGAGTGTATACATGCGTGCTATGTGGAGATTATTATATGGGCAAAACTAAATGAGTGTTCAACACTATTGTCACACCATCTTGAGCACTTGTAACACTGTTCCGCGTATAATCTCGATAGCATACGCCCTATCGCTCTTTTCACAGATTTCAATACGGACAGCAACTCCGGATGGGATTCCGAAATTGCATAAGGCACATATGGGTTACCGTTCTTCTGAATTATCTCGGACAAGCCATGTCTTTGAGTGCATTTTTCCGAGTACCTGGCTTCTGTGGTCCCACTGCTCAAGTACATATTTAGGTTCTCATTTAGATTGTACTTATGAAGTAATCTGAATATATCTGAGATAAATCCTTGGCATTGATAATCATTGTAAAGAAATCGCATCAGTCATTCGTGCCAGTCTCGAATCATTGTAAAGAAATCGCATTAGTCCTTCGTGCCAGTCTCGGTCGAAAGCCTCGTTTTTGTTTTCACGGGCGTGAAACACTGTTTCGCGCAATACAAATGCCGTCATTAAGCAGCCGAGTTTCTCCTGGAAACCTCCCTGCTGCTAATTTAGCCGCGAAGTCAATCGGTTCTTGCAGCGTTGCAGAAGTATCGTTTCATAAAGCTTCAGCAACATGGAAGTCAGGGATACAACTGGATAGTTGTGAACGTAAGTTACTCAGTTTATACAATATTTTCATTGTCACCATTTGGAAACGCAGTTTTAACAGCTTTCTGTCTTTAAATAACTATAATCAGCATGCATCACTAATTTAACCCATTTATGCCTAGTGGACTCTCCCATTCTTCTTAATTTGATCAATTTATTTCCAAAATAAGGGATGTCTAGTATATTTATTTCTATATTTAGAATATTTCTTACAGAAATTCCTTTAAGCAAACAGCGCAGACCCCGATGAGACGCCGCATCATGCGGCGTCTCATCTGGTTCTACGCTGTTTGCCAAGGCCTTTTTTCTAGACGCTAGGCATAAATGGGTTAACAGTTCGTAAGAATCATGCAATATTTTTGTGTTAAAGCGAATATATTTCACCAATATATGATAGAATTAACCAAAACAAAATCTAATTAAAAAGATTTCTTCTTAATGCCACTTTACGATCATAACAACCCAGGGCCCTCAATCTGTCAAATCCACGGCCGAAATTCGGCCGCATTCCCCCCCCCCCTGAAAAGTATACTCTTTTCCCCTTTTTGGGGGAAAAATTCCCCCTAAAAAAAAAAAAAAAAAAAAAAATAAATAATTTATAGATAGATGTGTCTCATGATTATTATATCTCAATTCTATTTTAATTTAATCTTGTCAAACATACTAAATTATGAAAAAAGCAATGAATATAGTGCAAACATGTACAAATGTTATAATTAGAGAGTAAGTAAAAAATCCCCCCAAAAGGGAAACGCCGCGAAAATTCCCCCTGCTATGGGTAGCGACCCGCTTCCCCTAAAATGGATTGAGGGCCCTGCAACCATGTAGAATAAAACGTGTTTAACTTATCATACATTGTTTTCGTTCAGGTCAAAAGAACCAGTTTAATCGTCTGTATGGTCAAAAGCTGGAATGCAAAACACTATAAATAAAGGTTTGAAGATCTCACCAGATATGGTAAAACCAAGCCATTATTAGTATATTGTTTTCGAAAACATTTTATTTCAAGACTGCATACAAATACAAATAAAATACGTACTATGAAAAAGTAATAATACAATGAGGGATGAAACAGATCTATGTGCAACATATCTAAAGCGTTTATATATAACAGACTTCAGTGGCATACACAACTTTGAGGTTAGTAAGATGGAAAATGCCATTTAATTTGTTATACTGATATTAGAAACAATTAAACATTATACACAGAATATAAAACAAATGTATAAATTGATAAACAAAATAACATTATTTATGGCTCCAGCAGCCTTTCATGAATATCCATGTACAACAATTGTCTTATTTATGAAAGGAACAGATTGTTCTGGTAACATCTCGTATAATGCATGTTATAAATGTACATTTTTTTAATACTATTGGCGTTTTTGGCGTATATATAATAAGTTCAGACGTAAAGTAAAATAAGTTCTTACGTAAACATAAAATGTATACTCTAACAGTTTATGAAAAATACATAAACATGTTTTCTAACTAGCCAAAACAACGTGTAAGGAAATTTAAAAAAAAATATATGTACTATGAACAGTGTGTCAAGTGAAAACATATCCAAAACAATAAAAAAATAAACATGCACGTACATGTTGAAACACCAGTAATCAGTATAAGAACAAACATCTATGTCATTTATTTGACAATTTGCTATTTTGAACGTTATTTCAATATAAACACACTAAGAAATACTTGAAACAAACAAAACAATAAAAATAAACATGCGTGTTGAAACACCAGTACTCAGTAATACAACAAGCGTCGATGTCATTTATTTGACAACTTGCTATTTAGAACGTTATAGCAGTACACACACACTAAGAAAAGCTAATAGCATTGACAATGTTTTGTAAAGTTCGACAAAATTGACTCTTCTTTAGTGAAATCCATTAGCATTTTATATTTTACGCATTTACTGTTGCTTATTATTACAAACAGTATTATTCGTGTACGTTGTTCACGAGCCAAAACAGTACATTTAGTGGCAAACGCTTCAATTAAATAAAACCTCTTGCAGTACAGAAATTAATGTGATTCGTAACGGATATATTCGTACATGAAGGTAATTGGCAGATTACTATTTGCGAGCAATAAGGTGCAGTATTTGCCGGCTTATTTGTGTTATTTTTGTTATATATAACTGAAGTACTAAGTCAAATGATGTTATTTATACTGAAATATTTAATAATAAGTGCGTGTAAATACAATTTAAATGCAAAACCCTGTATAAGCTAAACGATTAAGCTAAACAATTACGTACGTAAATACTCAGGAGTGTTTGTGCGTTGGCCAGCAGACAGGTCAGTAAGTACGCCGGCATGTAAGTGGGTACATAAATACGTAGGCAGGTAAGTATGGTTACAGGGAGGTAAGTATGTTGGCAGGAAGGTTGGTACTTACGTTCAAAGGAAGGTTTTCATGTTTGCATGCAGGTGTTTTCTTAAGTCGACAGAAAGGCGAGTATAGAAGTACACAGGAAGTAAGGTACTTAAGTACGCAGAAAGGAACAATGATACTTTGCCAATATTATGTTGATTCTTACACGTTTAATTACTTTACTTTATAATTTATACAAAAGATAGCGATATTTAAACTATGATAAAATAATATAAAAAGATAGTTGAATGTGATACATCTGTTGATTTGTCGGCTCAAATAGTGGACCCCGATGTTTGTTTTTTTACAAGCTGTTAAATGGCTTCCAGCCATCCATTACTCAAACATACATGTTTAGTTTAGCTGCTCACACAAACGCTTCCAACGGTGTATTTTGTTTTGAAATGTTATTGTCATTACTATAAATGGTGATAATTGTAGATGTGTTAGTGTTGTTTTATACTGAATGCACCTATAAACATTTTACAGATTGTTTTTATATTTTTCGTATGGTCTTTTGGTGTTATACCTTTGCATCCAATAACAAATAACAGGAATGTTGAATATTGTCCATAACCTATTAAACTCGAGGCCGGTGTTTGTCTCAATTGACATTTGTTGTTGCTTGACTCGACCTTTCAAATAAAGTGATGTACGATATTCGTCAATTTGAGGCAAAACTAAGTTACAACTCAGGGATAACAACACAAATGCATTTCATGCAAACCATATACCAGCAAATCATCCAGAAAAGCTAAATTTTATATTATGACCTCGACGGTCGGTATTTAATCGTCACACCATCCGTCTGTGGGTGGGTTGGCGGTGTGGTGATGAATTTTAAGTGTATGTGTAGTTGGGAGGGTGATCCGTCTAGCATTTGTTACAAACAAATATTGGCTTATGTCTTGGGTGATATTAATGCGACTTATTCAGTTTGGAAAAGTTCTATTTTTAATAAGCATTATACATGAAACAATGAGAATATACACCATATTCAACTAAGCGAAATAAATTCCCGATCAAAAACAAGCTCATAATATATTTTCGTAAATGTAGGATCATCCGTCGAATTCGGCAAACTAATCAAACGGTTTGAACCTATTCCATTGATTATTTAGAAAGTATTCAGCCCCATGAAATAAATCAAAACGACACATAAATATATAACAAGACTTAATGCAAAAAAGTTAATTTTCATTTTTAACATTTAACCGTTATATCGATATGACATACATTTTGGGCACCAGTCTATAACACACAATTTTAATAAGCGTAAATAACTAAACACAAAACGACACATAAATATGAAACAAAACTGAATGTAAAGCGTTCTCTGCAAAATGTACTATTATTATATCGATATAATGAACATCACGGGCGCCAGTCTATAACACACAATTTTAACATGCGGAAATAAATATATACAAAGAAATATTTTTTACAATCTAATCGGTATAATGAACATCCCAGGTGCCAATCTAAAGCAAATAGTTTAAATCATCGGAAAGTCTTTTCCTGTGGCTGCTGGATTTAACAAGACAAGGGTTCGATTGTGCATTCGAACTTATGAATCGTGACGTCATGAACTCATATCTGTATACACCACATAGTTTTGGTAAATTCACAGTCGCATCATTTCTATACACAAGTATACGATAGAACACCATAAACTAGACGCCATTGCCACGCGTCACAAACTGTTGCCGCCTTATCTCGCCATCAGGCATTGAATCTAATGTCACAAAAAATAAAGGCAATACTAAGTGGAACATTAACTCATATTCATAATATTATATCTGAGATGATATAACCGTGACTCATTCAGTAAGGTATGTCGATTTGTAATAAATATTACACAGCTTTACATACCTTTGAAATGTCAGCATATAAAATGTATGATTAATGACAAAAACGTTGTAACAAACGCACTACTTAAAGAACATAACAATATAATTGCCTAATAATGAGTGTGGTTTGTATTTAGTTAGGAATGGTACAGCCAATCTTTGTAAAGTACATCGGTTACTTATATATATTTCAGTAGCTTATGCTCGTGAAGACAATGTTTTAGCGCGCTAATAAATCACAATGTTTAAAAGTTATGTTTTAAAACGGATAACGGTTTTATAAATATAAAATAGCCTTCTGAATTGTTGAATCAATTAATCCATACAATTACTCAAGTGTAGTGTATATTACATTAACTTGTTGGTACACGTATGCTTAATGATTTGAAGACAGGCGGAAATTTCATGTCTGCAATACATTTATTCATACGGGGTAAAGACTTAAATGTTTGTTTCCACTAACATCTCCAAGCATAAGATAGGTAGACCGGCAAAACTTCTGTTATTTAACTCTTTTTACTACACACAGTTTTCCTCACTTTAATATAAGTGTTCAGTGACACAAATCGTTCAAATCGCGTTACAAATATTGAATATAACAAAAATGTATCGAACACATAATTGCAATACCAACACAAATTAAAGGTCGGCAACAAATATTTATTTCTCGGTCGTTAATTGGGAACATACAGCCTTTTTAGTCCTTGTACACAATAATACGTGTACCTACAGAAGGAAAATTGCCTAATGTCGATGGCTTGCAAAATGTCAAAGTACCACGCTGTATTTGTATGCACATAATTGCAAAAACACCACATTTCTCACGAACATTAATAGTAATGAGTAACCTACTAATTAAATCCGAACACACACACACACACATATATATACATACATACACCCACAGCGCTTCATTTGATAGAATAAATTACAAAAATAATAAGATTATATAGAAAATACATAGTTGTTGCCGTAATGGAGTATATCCTATGAGGCTAGGAATGTGAAATAGGGCTTTTGCATGCCCTGTTACAGTTTCCTTTTTCAACCGAATGATTGTTATCGTCATCTTCCGTGTATTATATTCATACCTTTGTTTTGCAAACAAAACAAAAAAAGTCAAAAATCAAACACATGTTAGTTTAATGCCTCCGCCTTTATTAAAAAGCGGAAAATGCTTCATCGAGTATCAAGTACGTCTTGTCTACGAGTTGTCAGTTTAGCCATTTAATAATGGTGAACCGGTATGTATCGTAGATTGTAATTGAATTGTATAGAATATTTGGGATACAGCAGTTCAATAATTGGTTGTTTAACATAGTTTACAAATTAAATTATTTTAAATGTTTGGATTTAGTATTTATTCAGGAACTACGAGAACTGCTTATTTAAAGATTGCCACTTCGCGATAGTAATCGGGATTATTATGCGAAAACAATTACAATGGACAGCCATTTATGCAAATAAACCATGCGTTTTTGGATGAATATAACGCGGTACATTTATTATAGATTACAGTACCAACATACTTGAGACGTGAAATTGTGTAATCTGTAAACATTAAGTAGATTTACTGGAAGACATTTTTAATTTATGTACCTGCATAAGGGGTCATCCCAATGAACTGAAAACTCTCACTATTGACAGTTAATTGTACATTATTGTACACGCATACCTCGGCATTCCGATGACCTTTAACACACCTGGACATTTGTTGTATATAGTTATTGATCCAGTGACAAAGTCATCCAAAATTTGTGAGTATGTTATACACTGGGACATTATGGTTGTTTATTACAGTCTATAATTGAGGCTGCGGTATCCCTAGTCAGGGTCCGGTTCTGGAATGGAGTAGACTAATCGCCGCTGAACCTTATATTCCGACAATCATTGATACATCGACAAAAATGTTTGTAAACCTTTTCAAATGCTTCTTTCGGTAAGTTTTACTTTTCATTAATATCTCAATTGCAAATGGCGTCAACGCATACCACGTGGTGTGCACAATAAGATGATTGACCATTCAGGGTCGAAACAGACATGTCGATACTGGAATGTGCTTTGTTTAAATAATAATAAACATGGCAAGATATCGAAAAAGAAATTTGCCCGTCGCATCGCGCAAACGATAATTCAATAATTTCCATTGTTGACATTTCCGAATATAACGATTACGCGATAAATCGACATGCTACTTTAAACCGATACGCTTCTCAAAGCGTATTTGTAAAGGTACATAGAAACAGTTATGCACGCAAATACAACTTACTCACTAAATGTCGATTTATTAAATATATTTAGAAGAAATCAGTCCGCAAATGTTCATTTTTAAACATATATTCAGAAGAAAGCAGTCGGCAACTGTTGATATTTAAATATATATTGAGAAGAAAGCAGTCCGCAACTGTTGATTTTTAAACATATATTCAGAAGAAAGATGTCCGATGGTATCCGATTATAAATATGAACAATAACCTACCAACGTGAACCATTATTTCAAAGTTTATTTGACGTGACACTTGTATCACCTTTAAGTACCATCATATGAAGCCATCCATAAAAATAATTATTTAACTTATTCATGGTAGTTTCCGGACATAACAAAGACAATTATTCTAAGAATCTTAAGTATTGAAGTGCACTTATTTGAATGTAACATGTATGCATTTGTTAAAGTAATATTCTTCGTGACGTTCCCGTGCGCCCCGATACTTCTTTGTTATGGTAAGATGGACCATTATCCAACCAGCATCTTAAAGACATTCGACATTCAAACTACTAAACAATAAAGTTTGTTTAAATATTTACTATTTGAATGAACTCAAAACCAGATGAGAAGTGGCGTATGTAAACCATATAATATTTATGGAAGGCACGGTTTTAAAGCCAAGATACGAATTTAAATGTTGATTATAATCAGCGCTTAAACAAACGTTACATGCAATTTGTCTCAAAAGCATGTTACAACAGTTTCTCTCTCTCTCTTGTTTCTTAATATATGATTTGATTTTTTTTTCACTTCTTTAATGAAACTATTTTATCGTTACTTGGTACACCGCAATTAATAACATATAATTCAACATACTACTGAATACACAACACAAATTAGCTACATACTTAATAAAGTGAATTTCACCTTGTTGATGTTCCAAAGAGCGCACAGGAAAATTGTTCAAATTATTCCATATTGAATAGAATAAAGCTTGTAAATATTAATTGACTAAATTAAATGGAATTCGCACAAGCATGTATTTATGACAAATACAGTCAATAATACTATATATGATATACGCGTATACAAACACGCGCCTTCCGGTCAAAATTGATGCATAACATTGTTCAATAATAGTTATTTTATTTAGTAAACATTTTTCAATTTTCCAACACAAAGCATCACAAGATATAAATACATCTGGACGCTGCTTTTACCTAAAGCACTTGCCTTGTATATATGTATGTTTTCGAGTTATTTAAAAAGATAATTAAGCAAATATTTTATATTATTAAAGTTTTCATGATACAAACACACACAACACAAGTTTACCTGTTGGAGATTAGTGTTGGGTATAACAATTCAAATATTGATTATTATATTAACATTATTATATATTATATAACAATTCAATATTGATTTGGGTCGCCGTGGTGTAGTGGATATGGTGTCCGCCTAGCGATCGGGAGGTCATGGGTTCAAACCCCACTGTGAGCGTTCCTTTGATATCCCCCAAAGACACCAAGTACTGGTTATAGTCCCAGGAAACGGACTCGAGAGCGTTTATATAAGCCTACGGCTTTCGATGCAATCGAGCTTAAATAAATAGGTTTAAACTAAATATTGATTAAGCAGTTTAGCAACCATTATATATTGTCGATTTCAAGAACCATATTAATAATATTTTGCAAGTGTTGCAAACGATAACTAAGTTTTGTAAAAATAACTACGTAGTGAATCCCTATAATTATTGAATAATGAATAGCATGTCGCTTCCAAATTAATATATTTATCGTCAATCTGTAACATAACCGCATATGCATAGTAATTATTCTTATATCATAAATAGAATGTTATTAATATGAGAAGAATACTTAGATGTTTTAATCATGTAGAAAATGTTAAAAGTTTATTTACATCAATGATTATAATTCAATTACAGATAATGTTAATGATATGAGTTACAGATATTAGTAATATTGTAATAGGAATGATGAAATGTTTTAATAGTTATAAATAAGGTAACTATTATATTTAATAAGAAATCTTTAAGTTGTGTCATATAACAGCTTATGGCCATGATTATAGTATTTGAAGATTAGCGTTCTTTCGCAAGTAGAAACATGACATACCTTACATTCACTGTAAAAGTACACCTAATCAGCAATTTGAAAGGTCAAAGATACAATGAAGGAATTTGTCCTTAGATACTATATTATCCCAGTTGATAAAATGGTCAGAGGTATTGACAAGAGGTTAATAGTACCCACACATGGTCAACAAACAGCATAGATAAGAGGGTCACCTATTTGCATAGGATACACAAGTTACGGTAATGGCAAATATAACGGGATTACTCCATACCAATATAAATCGATTAGATTTTGGTGCATTTGCCAAGCAAGTAGAAACATGCATAGATTTTCCTTCCAGAACATTCCAATTAGTCAACCAATCCTAATAAGCCCAGGCCTTGGTGACCAATGGACATTACGAATGTAAATTAACCTGGGGATAAAATACGGTGTTTTTAGTTAGTAGGCAGACTCTGCGGGTAGATTTGAAAGAACGTTGTCTTAACAGTTAGAATTGTAATTTATAGAATATTAGAGTGGAAAATAAAAGAAATAGTTAGAAATCATTCAGAGACTTGTGTTTTTGTCATTCAGAGACTTGTGCGTTCATAAAAGATATCTTACATACATTAATAATCCGCTACGTCACACATCTGTAAAATGCCATTGACATTATTTGTGGTTTTAATGCTTGTATTAAGGGACGAAGACCTTGTATTACAAATAAAAGCAATTGTAATTGTCACTTTTGTGTATGTGTGTGCTTACGAGGATCGGATGTTTTATGTTAAAATAAGTGTGATTGAAAACATATATATAGTCAAGTACCCACAGGCAGATTTTGTTGTTTATTTATAAGCGAATGAAAAGGGAATGTAACATGACTGATGTTAACCGTCAACACTGCTTCACTGTGGCGGTGTTAATGGTAATTCTGTATAAACCTATATCCTATAGAAATTGTAAAATAACGGTGCTCAGGGTTTGTGTGTGTTTGTGTTCAGTGTCATGGTCATAAACCCTCGAACGCTGCTATCCCGAAAATACTGCAGCAACTAACTGTTTCCCGCTAGTTGTTCATGGTACACATTTGCATTAATTCACCCTCAGACAGCGCTATTCAAAATAACTATGAAAACTGGAATGAAAGCGAATAATAGCACAGGATTATTTGATCGTTGAAATATCTTTTTAATCCTAATCCCGTTTTATTTTTGTATGACATTTATCATTATTGCTAAAGCAATCTAATGTAACGTTCATCGACGATATGTAACAAAAGAGACACAAACATGCTTTTTTATTGTATAACCTTAACGCACTATTATTCCATTTTCTGCCAGTCTGTTCAATCTGCTAGAGGGAACGCCTCGATGCAATTGAGAGTATTTATCATTGTTTGTATTTCACAAACAACTTGTACAAAACGGTACTAAATGATATGTTATCACATTAATATGTTATGTAATCAGTTCACCTGAAGCTAAAAGTTCACTGATGATTAATGTCAAATCGCTATGAGGCTCGATAGCTTAAAAGGTTCGAGTCCAATTATTTTAATTTTTTTAGGAAACAGCAGGCATCGTTGACACGTGTCGTGAAAACGGGGCTTAATGCTGCATGAAAAGTCTGTCATGTTGAAAACATTGTTGCTCAATTATTTAAAGAAAATAAATACAGTATTAGATACACATAACACAACGTGTACATGATTATAGGCTTGTTATTTTTTAGCAAGGAAACACAATTCTAAAGATTGTTGCCAGTGCAGCAACCAATTGTGGAAAAAAGAGACATAGTGTTGTTATTTTGTCTAAGTTATCTCTATAACATATATATGAGGATAAACAGTGCACACACATCTCGACCTGTGCTTTAAGACACACTCTTTATAAATTTGAATGGGTTGTGATCGTTTCAAACTTGCGATATAAAAAGCTATAACATAATTTTGAAAACTAAAGATAATGCAATAGCGAACACTTCAGTGCCTTCAGCCTTTAAGGGGTGTTGCGGCAGTTTATTTAACCGAGGATATAACACCGATGCTATTATCACAACGCAATAGTTTTGTTATCAGAATCATCACAAATTAATGACCGAGTAGGTTCATAATAGGTACTCAGTGGTTCGATCCCAGGTGCGGTTAACTTTTTTTAATTCTTTTTTTCTTTCTTTTATTTCATTCTTGTTTTTTTCATTGAGCTCTTTAGTCCTGTTGTTTACATTAATAAATTTAAAGCATTTAATCAGAAACTTTAAAATATGCCGAAATCTGTCAACAAGTCCCTGTTATTGATGATTAAGGTCGAGTTTGATACTGTATGGTCTTATGTTTGTGATTAAATATTGTATAAGTGTTTTTTTTTAAAGTAAGCCGTTGTGATCCCAATTAAGATTGTAAACCATATATTTTTGTTTTGCATATCTGTAACAGTCTATGTACCGGTACTTGGGTTTCGCCTAATTGCTGTATTGTATGAAATTTGACACAGACGGTAGGGATAGTTAAACAAAAAAAGCTCTGTTAAAAGTGCGGTGACCCCCTTTTTTTTTTTTTGTTTTATGATAAAAATACGTAGATGAACATATTTGAGCAGTTTCGCAAAAAGTTATTAGATAGAACTTTTTTAAATTCCATTTTTGTGGTTAAAATAGTAAAAAAATTACGTTTTTTTGGGTGACATAAAAATTATAAAAATTAAATTTCTTAAAATTTAACTTGTGTTCTCCATTTTTTTGGTTGTTTGTGGTTTAATTAAATGGTATATGATATATATTAGCTTATATAATATCTACATGTTTCCAATTTCATAGGTTATTAATCATTATTATGCAATTAGAGATTTTTCAGTTTTAATGAAAAAGTATATATTATATAATGGTGAATAAAATCCAAACAAAGCCGGTGACCCCATGTTTTTATTGCATTTTTCATTTAGTGTTTGTATGTAGTACTTGAATACAAATTTTGAGCACAAGTTATTAGATGGAAAAAAAACAGCAAAACTGCCGCAGCACCCCTTAATTTGTATTTGACAAATTACTTGTACAAAACGGTACTGATGTACGGTAATTTGACAAATTACTTGTACAAAACGGTAATAATGTACTAATGTACCACGTTTATATGATAATGATATGTAATCAGTTTATCTGAAGCTAAAAGTACACTGATGATTAATGTCAAATCGCTATGAGGCTCGATAGCTTAACAACTAATTCGAGTCCAATTAATTTGTTTTTTTAGGACACAGCAGGCATCGTTGACACGTGTGCGTTTCCTATAAATAATGTCGCAAACAATTCAGGAATATTACATTCAATACACAACGGAACTATTGACAGAAGAAAGTGTTTTTGATACTTAAAAAAATATAATATAACTCAGGCTGTAGAAATTAATGCAATAGCTTACGCAAATCAAAATGAAATTTTAATAAAATAAAATCAGTTTACCGTTACAATGTTTGAACATCATTTTGTATTTAATAAATGTATTGTTCATAACGTTATTCGAAAACACTTGTAATTTAGTTTTATTTGCAGTTGCATTTATGCACTCATCTTCAAATACGTTTGGAAATAAATACAATATATAATAAAATACAATATAGTCTCAGCAGCCAGCTTGCATGTTCTATTTTTAAGTGTATTTATGTGATTTATTTCAGGATTAGACGTGGATTATTTATCACGAAAGCAACACTTTTTTGTATCCTGATTGTTTCTGTCGTCGTTTCTATGGCGATAGCTGTACCGAGTAATTCTACGGAGAGAGCTGTACAGAGTAAGTTTGACATTACGTAGAATCTTGTTAAATAACGCATGACTATTGTATACAATGCCTCCATTTATTATGAATACCGTACCTTTTTAATTACATATTATGACATGCACCGAGCTGATATATCGCTTCCTTTGCATTTTAATATTGAGTGATTGACACCTGTTGTGTTACTAGTTTAGATAAGTTTTAAGGACAATGTCGCATCACTTAAACCATATTACGGCATTATTTTGATGTTGTTGTTGTTTTGTTTTACAAAAATTGAGACCGACATAGTAAATTATCCATTAAATGTTCTTTGTTAATTCAAGAAAATATAAAAAGTATCGATAATTTATTGGTAATATTGACAAATATTTGCATTTTACTATCTTTCTTACAAAGGTTTTGAGCGTAATT
This sequence comes from Dreissena rostriformis, assembly GCA_007657795.1. Taxonomy (NCBI): domain Eukaryota; kingdom Metazoa; phylum Mollusca; class Bivalvia; order Myida; family Dreissenidae; genus Dreissena; species Dreissena rostriformis. The sequence continues at coordinate 57,285 of VMBQ01003289.1, forward strand.
GGACAGTGTAGGTTTCCACTGCGAATGTACGTTTTTGTTGTTGATAACAAGTTTTCGAGCTATGGACTTTATATCTTGTTCAATAAAAAGGAATTTTTGTAAAAACAAGTTAACTACACAAACAGAATTGTGAAACTATAAGAACATACTTATTTCAAAAAAGTGAATTGTTTCTAGTATTATCAGTTGCCGTGTTCAGTAATAGTCGGTTACTCATTATTTGTTCCGCTGCAATTAGTTTGGGTTAAGCGTACTGATACTTAGAACTCAGTGAATCGTAGTATTTTAACATTCACATATTATATATTGCAATTTAAAGATGGCAAACTTATGTTTACTTTTCAAACATAATTTTGGTTTGTTTTAATTGCCTTTTAGTCAGAGTATAGACAAGAAGCCTTTCATTTGCCGTTACAAGGCGGTGTGTTTTGTAGCGCGTATGTTCTTGGTTTTTAAATAGATCACTGGGATAAACCGATTCAAATAATGCGAAAGAGGGTCATTATAATAGAGACGCACTTGAGTTTAAATATTCTAATGTTGGTTTTAATGATGACTCTGCTTTACTCGTATTCATTGTTTGTGTTTTACGTATTGTTATGTACTGTATATTTAATCTGGTCACTTGTTTGCGATAAACGATCTGAGATCTTTATAAGATTCGCTGCCCACGTGATGTTTCAAAATGTGCTTTTTTTAATTGGTATTACCAGTGACACAGTTTGTATCCTTCGCATGTTTCGTGTTCTTAATAATGTAATGCATGTCATATGTAATTGATCGTTAATAAAGGAGTTGCGGTTAAACGTTAAATACTCAAGTATTAACACTTCGCAAACACTTGTAAAGAAGTTAATGCCCGTCATGTTTTAGTTTAAGGCGAGTGACAATTATCAGTATACAAATAAACACTTCACTAATTGGAGTCAAATCAATGCAGTGAGGAATTTAAAACATATTAAACGCAATCCAAACATTGAACCAAGCTCATAATTGTGTCGTGTTCTGAGGAAACTGGGCATAATGCTTGTGCGTAAATTGTCATCCCAGATTAGCCTGAGCAATCCGCAAAGGCTGATCAGAGACGACAATTTCCGCCTTTATGGATTTTTTTTAAATAGTGTCTCTTCTTAGCGAAAATCAAGTTAAGGCAGAAAGTGTCGTCCCGGATAAGCCTGTGCGTACTGCAAGGCTTATCTGGGATGACACTTTACCCCAATGCATTTCGTCCAGTTTCCTCAGAACGCGACACAATTAATCACTGTCTGTCTGTTTTCAGAGTGCAAATTGAAAGGCTCGTTTTACCTTGATGGCGACAACACATGCTTCGCTTGTAGATGCCGCAGCGACGGCTCAGTACATTGCCAATGGTTAACCTGTTCTGACCTGGAAACCTTAGGAAAATGCTGATCACTTCCAGCGATTGGTTATCATAATAACACCTGATCGTTGAATGTATTTAGTTGACAGCCATATGATTACACCAGCAACATATATAGTGTATGTAATAAACTGTAAAGCAATATACAATTTGGTTATTTATTGTACATTTTAACTGCAATATACATTGTGGAACATGATGTAACGTTGAATGGTGGTCTCCTTGTATGGCATTCGTCATCTAAGATCTATACGATTATTGTGTCGAACTTAAATTAACGAAATCGAGTTACGAGGTTGATATAATATACACAGGACTAAAGCATTGTCTTAAAATATTTTAGTTTCACTATATGAGTTTAACGGAAAATAACGTACACATGCAGTGCGCAATAGCGATACAATATCATCAGTCTGTGAAATCCCTTTAAAGAATGCGTGAGCTAGCAGGGTAATAAAACAAATAACGTTATTACTGTCATAAACGTAGAGTGCTTCGCTTTATTTCTCTTTATAAAGTACCCTTTCAAAACGTGCTCCATAAAATGATTTTGAAAAGGATTGACCAGTGACTAGTATTTCTGTTTAAATTTTACGTTTGTGTCCTTCGTGCTTAACTGTTTAATTAACATACAACAACTGTGCATGTATGATCGCACATATTAAAACGTCAAGTTTCACTATGAAAGGAACAATAAGAGCATAACAATTGGTAATTGTTTTAAGAGAATCGAGTGGCTCCTGCTTGGTCGCATCTCTTGACCGGCGAAGCGAAAAAATACCACACTCATGAGAATGTAAAGTTGAACTTTTTAACGCAAATAGCAACCGTCAAATAATATTTAAAACAATCGTATTTTTGTCTCAATCTAATGATCGAACATGGACAGAAAATTAAAGCATTCTGCATCATACTGCATTTGAAATAAAATCAGAATAAAAAAAAACACAACTAAAGCGTTACTTGAACGGCTGACTGTATTCACTAATCCGGGCACTTGTCGTCAATTGTTTTGATATACAATATTTACGCACAAAAAGCGCAAAAGTATTTACATATACAAGCGAGAGGGTCAAGATAAACAACAATCGCTCACCCATATAATGTTTGTGAGAATTGTTTTCGAAGTTGTTCTGAGTATTAACATATTATAAACCTTGTTCCTCGCCGGAGAAGACTGATTTGTTCACACTGTACGTACTACATTAAACATATCTTAGCCTTGAATAGTCGCAGAACAACATTTACAAAGTTATTTTGCAATGCAAGAAGTGGCATACGGTGTGGCAAAATTTTACTCTAGGGACAATATATGAACAACTAATACGAGGACCAAGTAATATTAAAAAAAACACCTTAAGGTATTGTTTCACAGAAACGTTTACAAGTAATATGGCTATTAGACTGTATATCAAAGATGTGACCCATATGGTGTTATAGTTTAGCAAAATATTAAACAAACACATAACCACCAGGGCGGGTCCAATTGTCAACAATGGGCATGACTTGAACACATTCGGTAAAGGACCAATTTATGATGTAACATAATAATAAAAATCATGATAGCATTTGGGGACCAACATAAGTTGTTAAGTCATCTCGCTACTAAGTCCATATAACCCAAGTTCCAACTATGATGTTTCTCATTTGTACCCTAGAGGCATGTTTTTAAGTAACCTTGTTCAGGTGGACTTCATGAGTCTGCGTAGTAAATACATAGGCTCACAAATTTATAGATAGGGAAATAAAGACATGTTGTTTAATTTTCAAGACATAAAATAAAGCAAGTACCTCCAGGGCGGGGCCAAGTTCACTTCATTGGTATTATTTGAACAAACATGGTAATACAAACCAATACCAAACATCAGGGCGTTGCAGTTTCAAAAAAGAAAATTGTTAAAGTCAATTTGGTTTTCTTTCTTTATAAATCATAAAATCGTTGGAACGGTGTAGCCAGTTTTGACTCCATAATTTGAAAAATACTCTTTTACAGGAGCAATACATTATGATTTATATAAAAAACGATATATCATTTATGTAGTTTTATATAATACTTTTGTTTAAAATTCCACTATATATAAAGATTTGCAACAAGGTACCTCTATGACGGGGAAAATTTTGACACCTTAGGAATGATGAACAAACATGGCACAACACACAAATCTAGACATTGCAGTTTCAAAGAACCATAAAACCGCGAGTCATAAAGTCGACGAAGCCAGTTTTCATCACAGGGGCATAATATGATGAAAAAACTGTGTTTCCAGAACCAAAACATTATGGTAAATACCATATATTTAGGCTCTCAGAAGTACGTCTTTGCTGTTGTTTTCACAAATAATGGAAACAAGTTACACCAAGAGCTAGGATTTTGTTTTGACATAATGGCATGACCTAAAGGTCCTTCCTATGGTATTTACATTTCGCAGTTGGTACGTTATGCCAGAGCATGTTCATGTATTACAGATTTTAATGATCGTAATCTTATATTAACGAAGAAATTGCTAAAACAGGGTTTTTTGTATCATAACCTTAGAGGTAAGTTCGCTAAATTTCACTCTAAGTATGGTGATTTAATTTCAAAATATAATGTTTCTTTAAAATGGCATTTAACTAATGGAATTTCCCATCCATCATTTTATGGGGATGTTTTGAAACGTGTCCGCAAATTAAAATATGTTAAAGAAAATGTTCATATTAAACTTTTCCATTTAATTAACTCGTTTTTATCAAAAGGATATGATGCTTATGTACTTAAAAACACGTGCGTGATGGTTTTCGATTCACTTTATCTTTTGTCTCTTAAAATTTGGAATCATTAGTGATATAATGGGCATTTTTCACTTTTTAATTAAATTGTGTCTTTGTGTCGTATGCACTTTATCTTTCGTCTCTTAAAATTTGGAATCATTAGTTATATAATGGGTATTTTTCACTGTTGAATTAAATTGTGTCTTTGTGTCGTAGGCACAAATNATTTAGTGCGTTCTAGTGTTTAGTTTAGTGTACAAGGTGGAACGTAACCCTACGTTTACGAAGGTGGAAATAACACATTTTTATTTAAACAGATCTTAATGTTAATGTTTATTTCAGAGTCTTCTGAAAAACCCACACGATTTTATTAACTTTTGGCAAACTCATAAATCAATGGTTATTTTTAAAACAAAGGTTTTATCAAGTTGTCATGTGATTAAGATCGCGTTTTGGAGTGGAACTGAAATGTTGTCATTAAACATATTAAAATAAAATATTAATATAAATTGCGTTTAATACTGATATTAATCTTTTCTTGCTAGGATGCAATAGGACAAACGTATGTTCAGTCTATTCATTCCAGCATTATACATTCTCAACTGTTTTGATTTGACGAATATTGGTTATACCATTCTTGCACACTACAATGTAATTGATTGATTGTTTGATAAGTTGTATATTGAATACGTATCCGACTATCCTAAACATGTCTTATTGCAGACTTTTACAATTGGAATTTTATTTGACAAAATAACCTGTGTACTGAACCATAGGGCCTCAATACGCACTTTATAAACGATAAAAAGAAACAACTGACCGTAATTGACAAGGGTGTTAAAGACACTATATAATTTATAATTATTACCATTTTACTCCCCGAATATTGGACAACTTTTGGAAAAACATTTCCCAAAAGCAAAAACATATTTGACCTTATAAGAATATGATGCATTTCGTTAGTATATGATTCCCATATGAAACCATGCCATATATTGAATATGATTGCGCGCACTTTGCCTATGCATATTTTATGTGCCCTCTTATTGACATTAACATCGCACTTAATGATAAAGGATAAATAACATTCCGTCGTAATTTTATTCTATTTATTATTGGACAAGCAATTATATCTATACATACTTTGGTAATAATGTTGTGTTAATAGTAATACATGATTAACCGCTAAAAATGGTTGACATTTAAATGATGTCCGCGGCATTTATTTTCGTCTAATTGTTCTAGAGTAAATGTTACATTCCGTGGCTTTATACCACGAAGGTCGACGTACTGATTATGTGGAGACTTTGACAAATATATAGCATTATTGATATTTCATAGCGTACTCAGCAGTACTTCGGTCCGTGGCAGACATAAAATTCAGACGTGTATTATGTTGTATAACCTTTCATGAGATTAATAGGGGGAAATAATCGGTTTTTCGTTTGAACGACAATCAACTACATAATCGTTTGAACAAGGAATTCGGATAACCACAGCCAGAGGTGACATTTTATACAATTGATAATCATTATTCACTTCTCTTGAATACAGACGTCCGTGCTGCAACACACCATTGGAACGTTTACAAAATGACATCCTTTTCGGAAATTTGTGTGAGACAAAGACATATATTTTCATCCAGGTAGCCACTTTACGTTTATATTTGTTTTGAACGAATACGTCCATTGCATTAGTGCAATTAGCCACTTACTAGACTGCTGAAAAATAATGTTGCGGACAATTAAAGGTGTAGTGGTGGACTAGTATACGGAGCTCTGCAAATACCTTATATTTCTATAACGTGGTATTTGAGTCAGACATAATATTTAAACTGCGTCGTAAGATCACAAAACTTGATGTATAATCGTCCTTCAGAGATCTTTTTCTGTAGATGACAGTTACTATGAAAAGTATATATTTACAATACGTTACATATTTTTAAGGACACATTTTCTGTGTTAAAGGATCACCGTACATACGCTTTATTTCAATGTTATACTTTTCAGATTGTTTGCCAACTTATGAACACGTTTAAAAATAAAATTAAACTGAAAATGCTTTCAATGTTTTAATAGCAGATGTGATTGTATGGTATAATACGTGTTTGTCATTGGAACTTCAGAATGAATACGTGTTTATGTTTCTGTTTCATAGTGAAACTTGTTGAAAACACGTAATACTCTTTGGAACCATGGCTAAAACCTTTCATCAGAAGAAATCAGTAGCAGACCATAGACACACACTTTCTTATCTGTGCTTCTATTTGACCACACATCCACCGACTAAAATTGGCATTCAAGCCCTGAAAGTTACAATACCAGTTTTGATTTCAAACGCTTTCTGTATTTGAAGTACAATTCGTAAATAAATCATAAATTCTGTAACTTAAGAAAAGGTATAACATACACATTTTATGTCGTTTGAATATACAGACTGGTTTCCAGATGCGTCATTAGAGACTAGGTACATGTACACTTTGACGTAAAGAATCGTTCCAGATTAGCCTGTGCAGTCCGCCAGATGCAGAAAGTATATTGATTAAAGCCATAGATTCGCATTAATTTTTTCACGTTGTATTTTAACAAATGGTATTATAATTTATAGAATTCAATTGTCGTAACAATATATATTTTGAAAACGTTAATACTCATGTTAACGTTTTGCATTTGTATAGTGATTGTGTTTAAATAGATTTACCCCTCACCAGAAATTCGGTAGAGAGCAGCCATTTTTATAATATTGGTATTCTTTCAAAAATTCATGTCTTTATAAAATTGTTTAACAAATACACATTGATATAGGTTTATACATTATATTCTAAAAAATATTTAAAACACAAATATCGAGTAATTCCGAACAAATCATTGAGCAACTTAAGTATTGATATTTTCAATTGTATTATAGGAATAAAATGCGCGTGCTATTAAACTATCATTTCTCGTAAGCACTGTACTTACTACATAGTCGCAGCGAATATGAGAGATTAATAGAATGTCAATTATATACAAGATATATGCATATATAATAGTGTCCAATACTCCCACGATGAACTCACTTGCTCGCTTGATCAAATATATTATAGTAATGAGCAGGCGGTATTTGTTTGTGAGTTTGTGTTACTGTTGTGAATTATACGAGTGGACATTTTTACTATAGAGGGATGGGAGGAGTTTATCGCGGCAAATATGTGATAAACCAATTATTCAGCACAAATCATTAAAAATACCAGTATAAAGTCTTCAACGTTCTAATAATACGTAAAACGAAACAAAACCTTTGGAACGATATTTTGTTTTAACAATGAATAGACAAAACATGTTTGAAAGAAATATTTCAGTTTTTGCAATCGTTTGCTTCAGTTATGTTGTGAAATATATTGTGTAAATTTCTCTCTTTTCGGAGATGACAATATTATATCCGATTTCCGGTCAAATGAAATAGATACAAACAGGGATTTATGTCGTCGCTTAGGTATGTGTTCATATAATTGTTGTGATCAATGAAGTTGTGAGTCATCTTGTAATACTACAGATAATCTTAAATGTTGTCCAGACTTTATCAAAATCGACTCTTTCGATGATGGTTCAAATATGGGGAATTCTGACCAACAGTGTATTCCTTTGGAGTAGGGCAAGATAATTAAGTACATGCAACCAGGAGTTTTTGGATATGCAAAGTGTCCAAACAAACCTTTTGATCTCAAGAAAATGTGTGAAATAGAATACAAATCAAACGAAGCTACACTTTCAAATATGGTTCTTTGTGTAAGTAATACAACGAATACTTATTACAGAAACAAATACTGTGCACTTTGTCATGGAGAAATAGAGAATCATCTGGAATATTTAACTGCGGTTATGAATTGCGAACACCCACCGTTTTCAGAGGAAATTGATATAAAACGATCTGTCTTTGAAACTAACACCTGCTCTATAGTGTTCAACACCGATTCGAGAGATTGCGGCCACAACGAAAAATCGTGTTGGACAACCATTGACAGATGTAACGTAACCGGGCTATGGGACACATACGATTCTGAATTGGAGAATGCTTGTCATAAGGATCATTCCGTAATTCGGCTTCCGTACAATAATTTGAGATTGCAAAATGTGTTTTGCTTGTTATGCAATGGATTAAAAGTGTCACGGTATCAAGACGATTGTGATTGTGTTGAAAGAATGTCCTCTGATTCCTTCGCGTTTTCTGGTCTCTTGAAAATAGATACGCGCACATCGACCTTGGCGAACGGAAACACGCTTTTACTATCTGAGGTATGTGAGTACAAAGTTGTCACTGACGTACATGTATTCATCACTTCAAATAAGTTTGTTCAATACAACCGGATATTACTAAATATTGTCTTCTATTAAAACGTCTTGTCTAAACGTTAATTCGATTGCTTTCTGGATAATGCATTTTGTGGGAATACCGTGAGTAAAAATGTCGTGATTTTCTTAAAACAAACATATATCTGAATCGTAACATGACCCAAACTGAATTGGCTATTGTGCAAACATCAGATTCAACATATTTATTAAATGTGTTCGTACACGTCACCCTGATGACAATTATGATAAATAAATGTATTTTATAAATATGTGACGTATGCGATCTTAATCATCAATTTCACTTTATTATGAACAAGATTTTAAACACATTATTATTTTTCTTAAGACAAGTTTGATTATTTGCAGGAGGAAAATGAAGTTTATTGCCCTGGTCGACGTCTCTACCAAAATGGCCAGTGCGTCTCAAATATAAAATGGTACGACAACTACACTGTCTCGGTCAAGTTAAAGCTGATCCCTTTACACCTAGTCGACCAGCCGAGAGAAAACACTGTTATTCACCTGATTGACGTATTACACACGAAGTTAAGAAATAGCGCTTATCTCTGTCTGAGTCATGTTGATGTTGTATATGTATTAGCACCGCCTCGTCAGGGAAAAGAGGCGCTTTGGTTTTCCATAGACGTTGATCTTAGCTATAATGTGACAGGGATATTAGAACTGGAAACCTTTAGTGTTGACACTTTATCGGCGTTACAAAATTTGGAAATAGTTGATGGGGGAAATAATGTGTATCGAGTGAAAGTTGTCGACACGTTTGGCAATTATGACAACAGTGTGTTTTTATTTAATCCCAGATTATATCGTGATCTATGGCCAGATATCCAATGTACCGACGGTTTTATGCGAAGTTATACATTTGATTTAATGGATTATTTACCGTGCCCTAGAATAAATTTCTCACTAAATAACACACACTGGCAACGAACATACGATGGCGTAATCCACCTAAGTAATAATTTTGAAATTGATACGGACAAGTACATGGACATACACACTGGTGTTATATCATTGTGTTACAAGACCTACCAGCAATACATAAACAACAATTTAAGAGTATCAATGTCTACTGATCAATTTGTATCGCTTGTCTGTATTATAGTTTCGCTTGTATTCGTTACTTTATCACTAATGGCATACATTTTTCTACCGAGTCTGAGAGTTAACACACCTGGAAAAAATGCTATGACATTAATTGCAGCGCTTCTTACGGCACAGGTTGTTTACATTGTTGGTAGTTTCGGTCAATTGCAAGATGATTCAACGCCATGCAAAACAGTCGGTATTTTGTCTCACTTTTCTTGGTTGATGGTCATCATGTGGATGAATATCTGTACAATACATATGTACCGTGTGTTCCTTAAAACACAAATACCATCTGCACCACGTCTGCGGGAATATTGCTATTATCATATATATGCTTTTACGGTTTCAGCGATATGCGTAGGACTTAATATCATTCTTTCAACATATATGAACAGTAATATTGGTTATGGGTTCAAAGTATGCTACATAAACTTACAAGAAAATGTAATTTATACATTCCTGATTCCTGTTTGCCTTGTTATTGTTTCGAATTTTGCAATGTTCGTCATTGTAATCATCCGTATCAGAAATTCTAAAATTGAAAGGCATTTGCAAAATGACAGAAATGAGCTTGTTATTTTTGTCAAACTATCAACACTTACAGGAATGACTTGGGTATTTGGTATCATATACAGTTTCACCGACAATTTAGTATTCTCTTATTTATTTATTGTTCTTAACGCATCACAGGGTGTATTTCTATTTTGTGCCTTCATTGCAAACAAGCGGGTCTTAGGAATGATATTAGAACTCTTCACAAGCAATCCGTAAAAACTGATACTTGACCATCAATTACTTCATTTTTAAGGTGTGTCTCCATATATACAATACATCAAATAATCAAACGTCAATGCTTTTGACACATATAAGGACTTAAATTGTTGTTTCAGATGTCAGAAACAAAATGAAATAACACGTACCGATTTCAAACCAGGCTAATTATGAAGAAATCCGGTATCTTTGATTTTTACTGGTAATTTATACAATAATAAACACGCGTTTTGTAACACGAACTCCTCATTACTGTCAAAGCGCGATAAATGCATCTTAAATTAATATGTTAACCTGTCTGTTCTAAACGCCTGGCGGCTTCTTCCTGATGTAATAAATAATAAAAAAAATGAATCCATGAATACATTATTTAGTGAATGCGTGGTATTGTTCACCATTACGAATTTCATAATTATGCGCTTTTTTCATCTTTACTTTTTGCACAGCCCAAAGTCTCACAGGTTAAAGTCCATTTTAGTTTATTGCGTTATTTTATGAAGGGTCGTGAATCTTGAATCATGGTTAAATGCTATCGGCCTTATATGAAATACTTTTTGCTTTTCAAAAGCTCAACCACACCATTCAGTAAGTTTCTCTTTTCTCCAAGACTGTTTCATTAAATGTTACAGTAAACTGCGAACATGTCATTCGCTAAACTTCTTATTTTCTGTTTGGAATCTTGGTAAAGATGTGTATATGTTTATTGTCTTCTTTATTTCTTACTTGATTGCCGGCTCAATTTATTGCAATCAATGAATATTTGCCCCTTAAGGTTTTTTCCAGGTGGCAAAATAATATCTATTAGCGATTTAGCAAGAAAAAAGAGAGCGTGCAAAAATGAAAGTGCATTTGGGGCAATACATAACTATGTTTATGGATCTTTAATCTTTATTTTTCATTTGAGGGCACTTACCCGTGCTTTCTGATAGGTCCGCGCGTTCGCTCGTAAATGTTCAGATATCATCGAGGAAAATTTATATTGCCCCACAACAAATAAAAAACAACATTTTGTGTCCCGTTAAATCTATGTTATCTGACCACATCTAGCGTTTAAGTTTCGGATATTGCTATAAAGAACACTGCCTTTTATGCGTTAAACTAATTCTACGAAATATGTTACGAAAAACGTTGATTTTGAGTGTTTATGGGGCTTTAAGAATTCCATTATTTGATAAAGTATAAATTAAAAATAACTATTTTTTTGTTTTGTTAAATCAATTGACGAAATCATAGTATACATGTTTCTTTTATAATAAAGGAATTAATTTAACACTGGTGTTTGTAAGAAATTATTAAATGACTTAAGTTGTGGTATTTAAATGCGTTTAGTAAAATTTAAGTTTAACTTTATTGCATTAAAACATCCATTTTTTAATGGAATATTATTGTTATTTCTTTTCATTAATAATAGTTTGCCTCCTGTAGTCTCCTGTTATAAACATATAATAACAGTGTTGGTATTGAATATTGATAAAAGATACAGGTTGCTGTATATTTAATAAACGCACATATATTTTCATTTGTGCTAGGGTTCAAAGAATGATCTGCCTTTGTGAATATCATTATTTCAAAAGCCCTGTATGTTTCATGAAGTGTTCTGCTTAAAAATGTCATGTCTTGGAAAGGTTATTTTGAGGTCCGTCTACAAAACATTTGGTAAAGCATTTGAATATTGTACTTAATAATTTTTTGACTATGCTATAAACTGTAACTTCACTAATACGGCAGTTTGTGTAGAACACATATGTTATATCTGGGTATAATTGCTAAATGTTTTGAACAGTTGTTTTAATCATCAAGTTTCAAGTCATCAGGCGACATCCGAAATTGATACGTTTTATCGACTCTGAAAACGGTAGTATTCAATGCAAACATGATGTTTGAGCTTAGCTTTTTCGTTCTCTGGACGTAAAATGGACATATTGCTTTACTGGTAAAGTGATGGTAGTGTTTTAACTCTAAAGACAACTAAAATACTCTACAAATAACTAACTATTAAAGTATCGGTGATCTTAATTAAACATGTATTATATTAAATATAAGCTATTGCTTTAATAATCGCTAATGAACATACGCATCTTGGGCATTACAATTTCAAAGTGCACTGGACCGGAATTCAGCTAAGGATTTTTGTGTTTAGCAAGTTTGAGGTTTCTTTGTCTGGGCTTTGCGTTTGTCAGTTCCCAATTCACTGTATTATTTTATTTACTTTGATTTTTAAATTTAAAGGAGCAGTGCACGGATGAAACCAGGATGATCCATCATAATTTCGAAATAACATGTATTTTATGAATAAACTTTGCATGTATGGTGTCGAACCGATACGCGGTTTGGAAAGTTAGTTATTACATAAATGATAAAGATAGTGATTGTATGCAGTTATTATTGATTGATGTACATTTATTCTCATACTTTGCGAGAATGCAATGATCCACGTGTCAAAACTTCTTATCATTTACCTGTTAAATATATAAAGTTGATTATTATTTTATAAAATGAAAACACTACAGACGAGAATTTTACATATGACAAGAGATATTCAACTACAAATCATCAGTGTATGAGTTATTTAGATGGACTTTTTTTGTTTCTGTATATTATTTACTTTGAAAGTGCAGTCATGGTACTGTTTAATGTTTGCTATTTTTTTCCGCAAAAGGAGTATGCCTATGTTTAATTTTACATTTGCAACATGTTCTAAACTTATTATTATAGTGTCATTTATTTTATGAGATATAGATTTGATTGTCTTCTTCATTGTTTGATTTTGTTAGAAAGAATAAGGAAATTATTTATTTACTCATGATGCAATACGGATAAAAAAATATCAGTTAACCAGTAATGTTTAAACATCTGACCCCGAGTTTATTTGAATGGGACCAATTTTGGAGTTTATTTGAAACGGACCGATTATAGAGTTTATTTGAATGGTACAGATTTTGCGGGTATATTTAGGTAATCGTTGCATCCATATTGGGTTCTAGGAAACATTATGATAGTATTAACAGCATGGTATTGAGGCAATTCTTTAATTTAAATAATTGCACAATGCTTAAGTTCGCTTTCCCTAGTGTAAACGCCTTTATTTATTGTGTTGTGTTTTATGAATAATCATGTTCTTGTGACTTCTATTGATATTTTACATATTTAGTTTTTTTTAATGTAAAAATCGATGTTACAATGTTAATTCTACTTCATTCATCTCTTCTTTGTTATACTCACTGTTCCACATTATGTGCTTATGTCTTATATATTATTTTTTTTGTAGATAGTTTAACCTTGATGGTACTTGTAAGAAACTAAGTTGTGTCAATTAGTATATTTACAATTAAAAATCAAATATGTCATCATAATTAGGTATTTAATTTGAGTATTGTACGTACGTTTCTTAAAACCAATGAAATGCATTATTAATACAAGCTGGGCTTCGGCAATAAGATTGTTTTGGCTTTTCGAAGAACATTGTTGAGATTTGATTTTTGCGAAATTTCTCTTAATATCTTACTATATGTACACATAACAAGAACCAAACTTCATAAAGTATTTTGAACACTTAATTATATATTTCAGTGCAACATGAGTACATTCATTTATTCGTTAAAAAAAAACACAAATAATCATTTGTGCATTTGTATAAAATGATTACTTAATTTGAATGTAAACACATTTTTTAACTAATATACTGATCTATTTTTCTGATATCAGTTCATCATTAGTTTAACGTAATGTCTTAAATTAACAATGACTAAAATCTTGCTTAGCCTTTTTAAATAATACTCATGTTTATAAAAGCTATGCAATTATGCATTGTAAATAATGAATTGGGGAATCTTTCTCAGGATCATTGAAGAGGCTCATCTGATACTTGTGTTAAACTCATTTCACAGTGCCCCATAAGGTTGACATACTATAGTTCAGATGAAAATTGAACGAGTGAGTAATTTAACAGCTTATCTTTTATATTGATGTTTTCAGTATAATAACATTTTAGCGACAAAAGGGTCTTTTTTAACTCTTTTTGTTTGCATCATTTTAAATTGTTGGTTTGTTTTGTATAGTCAATTCCTCCCTTGCCATATTTAAAGAATAAATAGATGTAAATAGCTTAATTTGTTTTTCTTGACGATGTTTTTATTAATCCTTTTGTATTGTATTTAATTAAAATGCTAAATAAATGGCTTTAGTTTAAGTATAATTTTGATTCATATTTTACATGTTGTTTGTTTTTTTTTACTTGAAATAAACTCTTCACTCTGTGATCAGTCTGTTTTATACTTCATTTCTTTAGCATTTTTAGTTGAGGTCTTGAATTTTGCGAGTGTTGTCATTACAAAAAGCACATAAAGAGTTTATATTAAATACGTTTATTTAAAGGTATTGTTTAAGAAAGGCCTTGCACCTCCATGGGGTATTCCAGTCAATGTATTTATATATCTTAATATATGTAATCCTTATCGATATTTGTGCACAGCTGCTCTGTAGTTATATGGCTATTGATCACCGCTGATATGGGCCACTGCACTGCGACCCCAGTATGGTGCATATTCAACGGTGTATAATACATGGAATTGAGGGGCGGAGAGGAGTTAATTGCAAAGGATTACACTCGACTTTTAATTAACACGATGCAATAAGACATTCTATCATCATCCTATTTTTGATAACGTATTACAACTCATACTGATTTCCAAAATAACCAGACACGTTTTAACGAAAACGCAGGGCCATGCTACCTCCAGAGATGACAACAAAGCTATTGCATCGTATATGTGTTACTTGCATATGTCTAACGTATTAAATTAAAATAATAAAATCAGAATGTTAGAACATACAGTGCAAACTGATCACAATCAATACCATTCGTAACGTTCAAAGGTGGTGGTGGTACGAAAGGAATAGCACATGTAGTCCAGCAAATTCCCAATCGCGTTATTTTCAAACCCATGTGATAATAAAATAAATTCATCTTCACAATCAAGAAACCTTGATATTTTGTTCGCTGATTTTATTTTAACAAATCATGTAAGCTAATTGGATTATTTTTGAAAATGTATTACCATTCTATTTTAAGCAAAACTATACTGCATTTATGATTGTGGTTATCCTATTTATATTTGCATGTTTATAATAAAACAAACATCTAGTGAATATGTTGAGGCATGTTTGAGTGAACAACCGCATGCATCACATACATGTATGTATGTGATGAAAACAAGCCCTCTTGTTTGTCTTGTCCAGGGTATTTGCTGCATTCGGTGTATGATCAAATTTTATTTCGGGAGTGGTTTTATGAAAAATATTTTGAAGAGCGGCGTATTCCTTACACGAGGCTAACTGGGACGACGCCAACTCTTCAACTGGCATTATTAAATACAAATACAGAGACTGAAATGCCAACTATTTATAAATGTATATATATAGATAACGGCAGGTTGTCAAATATAGTTAGGGAAATGAAAAAAGTCCCTAAATCCGTCCACCAAACACAAAGTGGGAACGAAAACAATTGATATGGAAGCTCTTATTGCCAACGAAAAACGTTATAAGATTTTGTTGACGACCAACATGATGTAACTAGCAAGAACAAACATATGTGTTGTGTAAGTAACACCAACAACGCAATAAAGTTTAAATACAGTGTTGCAATTGTATAGTTTGAACAACTCAGATATAGTGATTTGATGACTAGATTACATGTAACTTGCAGTAAGTTTATACAATGTATAACATATATACAAGTATATTACAAGTTTCACGTTTATTATTGGAACATCCGTAAAACGCCTTTGACTATTTACGTACAAGGAAACAAATATACCCAAAGTGCATACACATACAATTTAAAGTTTTAAAACATCATGAACAAAAGTTTATGTATTAAACATAGCTTTGTAAGAACAAACAAGTAATTAATATACAATATATTTACGGTTTCACACAATGTTTCCAATTTTGTCCGAAACATTTGGAAATAACGACAAACATTAACTAAAATATCAGCCAACGTACATATTCTATTTTTAATTGTCTAAAGTTGTTGCTGTTGCTATGTGTTCTTTTTTCTGGTAAAAGTTAACGCTTTTCATAAAATAAATCAACATTCGTGATTATACCTATCGCTCGTTGTGTAAACGCTGTACATGCACCAAGTGGTTTGACAGTATGCATAATGTTGCGAGAAACGCATGGATATTGTACAATTGTGTAAACCTTCACTACGAATAAGGAATAGATCTTTTCACACACATTCTATGGCTTACCGTTCTAATTTTATATATTTTTTTTACTGAGGGAATGTATGTTAAAAGAACCTTTTTCATACCTTAATAATGTAAAAGGTGTACATATATGTAAATTAAAATGACCATTCTTGCTCGCAAACATATTAAATTAGTCTGAAAATCAAGCGATTTGTAGTTAAATGATATGCATAAATGGTGGGAGGTAACAAAATTTCAAACAGATGATAAAAGTTGTTATGAGGTTTTGCCTTTTCAAAATATTGAGTCAATATATTTTATGTGTACTGAGTAGTATTACATTCTATACTTAGTGTATACTATAGAACAACTGTATCCAATTCCAATTATATCTTACTCATAAACACAACTTTTGTAACATATACAAAAACTACTTAATTAAAATACTCTTATCGATTAAAAAAGGTTTTCACTTCTTGAACTACATACCATTACGGTATACAAATTATCTCGTGCACATTTCGACGTTTCTTCTGATCAAAACTCTAAATAACACAGACAATTTAGTGTATTATCATGTAGTGACGAGAATGGTCAACAATACCCGCACTTACTTAGTAATATAAAAGCAACATAGCATATAACATATGAATATTTATGCACACCTGATTATATTTGTAGAGGTCTGGGTTACAATCCTAACCCCACAAGCCTGACGTATATATGTGCGTAAATATAATGACAATGTATTCGGGGTTGACACGTACTAATAAAAGCTTTAAAAGTTACCAATTTCATTTCAATTCAATACATATGGACTATTTGAATAGATCTTCAATTTCCTCCTTGTTGACAATCGAACGAATTGTATTGAGACTTGNATCTTCTCACACACATTCTATGGCTTACCGTTCTAATTTTACATATTTTTTTTACTGAGGGAATGTATGTTAAAAGAACCTTTTTCCATACCTAAATAATGTAAAAGGTGTACATATATGTAAATTAAAATGACCATTCTTGCTCGCAAACATATTAGTCTGAAAATCAAGCGATTTGTAGTTAAATGATATGCATAAATGGTGGGAGGTAACAAAATTTCAAACAGATGATAAAAGTTGTTATGAGGTTTTGCCTTTTCAAAATATTGAGTCAATATATTTTATGTGTACTGAGTAGTATTACATTCTATACTTAGTGTATACTATAGAACAACTGTATCCAATTCCAATTATATCTTACTAATAAACACAACTTTTGTAACATATACACAAACTACTTAATTGAATTACTCTTATCGATTAAAAAAGGTTTTCACTTCTTGAACTACATACCATTACGGAATACAAATTATCTCGTGCACATTTCGACGTTTCTTCTGATCAAAACTCTAAATAACACAGACAATTCAGTGTACTATCATGTAGTGACGAGAATGGTCAACAATACCCGCACTTACTTAGTAATATAAAAGCAACATAGCATATAACATATGAATATTTATGCACACCTGATTATATTTGTAGAGGTTAACAAAAGTATATTAATTAAACTCCCTTGACAGACAACCCAAATGCGAAATTTTCCTGTTTATTGGTTAAGACAAATCCTAACCCCACAAGCCTGACGTATATATGTGCGTATATATAATGACAATGTATTCGGGGTTGACGCGTACTAATAAAAGCTTTAAAAGTTACCAATTTCATTTCAATTCAATACATATGGACTATTTGGATAGATCTTCAATTTCCTCCTTGTTGACAATCGAACGCATTGTATTGAGACTTGTCAAATCTCGTTCCGATAAGGCTTTCGTACCGGTAATCATCTGATCTGGAAAACATAACAATAGCATACGATATGACTTAGTTTCTATTTGTTCTGGCTCGTATTGGTTAATTTACCATTCGTGTTTAAGTAATGAATACACAAACATAATCAAATGCAACCAATAATACACTGTATTATACTAACCCTCTATTTCGTAAAGCTACTGTTCCTTCTGCGATGTCTAAAATTGAAAATGACATTACACAGTTTTCCGTAATATCATAGTGCCTAATGCATAGTGTTATTGCGTTGATTGTTATAAACAAGCATTCATTTATGCGGTATCTCTGCGGTTGGTATGATAACAATGACGTATTATAATAAGGATTGTAATAATAAATATAAACAATGACGAACTACCAAATGATTTACGCACCAGTGATAACAGCAATATCTGCTAAAGTATCCATGTGAACTGATTGGAAAATGTTTCCGTGGTGAATATCCGCACATGAATATTCCATGCTGACCGTGTTATCTGTGAGACTTAATGATCTCACGTCAATGTGTGATACATCATCAGAACCACTCTTTGCTGACTGAATTGACGTTGGGATGCTTTCGTAGTGGTTAGTACTTGTAGTTAACTCCGTAGAACTCGGTTCTGAATTTTCATCTAGCGATTGCGCGTCATTGGGCATCTCAATGTCGGTATGGCGTGGCGGTGGTGTAGACGGTATTATCTCAACGTACGAATGTATACCTTGTCTAGCGTTAGTGTGCATCTCAGGAGTACAATCAGTAATCAATGTAATATCAATCGGTATTTGTGTTCGCCTCTCTTCGACGACATTTCCTTTAAACAAAACAACAAAGTATAATTGTAAACATTAACTTTATATCAACATAAATTGACTTGCGTATTTTCACGTATACCAATTATAGTAATTTAGTAGGTTTAATAATAAATATTATGTACACACCAGACCGTACACTATATTTTTGGTACACGAACACAGATATGGAAATAACAGCTGCAATAACAACGAATCCGACGCTGACCGCACTTGCGACTAACACGTTTGCGTTGTTGTAAACTGAAATAAGGTCATCAATCTTTTAAAAGACAGACAGACAGACAGACAGACAGACAGACAGACAGACAGACAGACAGCTTATTCAGACTTATACATAAGTACATCGTCTTTATACACAAATATACAAATTATTTTCTATCACAATTAACACGTTCTTGTGTCTAAAACATAACATTGAAATCAGTCAAAGTTGCTCCCTTCAAGCATTAGTTGCTAAAGATCGGTTTGGTTATTGATTTTCTGCAATAGATTTTTGTCGCGTAAAATTGTTGTTGCGCCTAAATATATATATATGTCTTAGTATTAACTTGCAATACCCAATATGCTATTAGTGCACATCGTATATTCATTCAAAAAAGAATCACATCCATTAAATATTAAACGTATTTTGTGCTACTTACAATTTGGAGTTTCTGTCACATTTTCGACTGCACCTGTAATGGTTGTAGAGTCGTTCAGTACTTGGTTCATACTAATAATTCATTAATTTGATACAAGACGAACCAACTAAAAACATATATGGTATTAAATTATATTAATTGGGTTTATGATATGCTGAATGGCAAGCTTTCTTTTAAACCACAAATGCCGATACATATAACACATTTTATAAATGACAGCAAACAAATCTGTGTTATGTTTTCAGACATGACAGACATAACAGACATAACCGACGTAACGGACATAACATACATAACAGTATTAAGGACCTCCTCGCATAATTGTGATGAAGCATTCAGCCAATAAACGTTGATCAAACCAAAGTCGAAGGCTGAAGTCCGTTAACGGGCTTGATTGGAGGTCTCTCTGATGCTAGGGGGCTCTCGGCGGTTTTAACACTTTCTTAGTTTATACCACACATTTTAGCACGTGTATTCCATGATACAATCTTCATACATCACAAACAAAAAACGAACAGGTTAACTTAAGAAACATTTTGTTTTATTATACCTCACTTTTATTGACAATGCTAAACTCCCATAGGCCATCGTGACATAGAAATACTGTCAGACCCAGCGGGAAAAAAATTACTGTCCAAAAAATTACTTTTGCCCGCTACCTTAGCAATCACGCGCGGATGTATATGAAATGACGTCATTTTTTTTGACGAAATGACGTCATTAAAACAGTTTATTTTCTGTGATAATAAATTGACTGTGTTAACCAGTGAACTTTTATTATTGTTATTAAAATATTAATGGTTGATCATTGCTGAAATTAAATACAATTATTGAATATTAAATTTGTTCATGGTTCATAAAATTGTTCATGTTTGAATAGTTTTTCGGCATAATAAAATAAAAAATACATGTATGACAGGGTTACAGCAAATTGTCAACTTTCGAAAAAATACTGTCAACCACGGCTTCGCCTCGGTTGACAGTATTTCCTCAAGTTGACAAATTTACTGTCACCCTGTCAGAAATGTAATATTTATAAACTAATAGACTAGCAAATCGACTAAATGACATCACATCATAACTAGGCAGGTATTTACGTTATAACATTTGCTTCCGCGGTTATAAACCACGATAGCTGAACGGGCACTAACATAAAATAATGACCGAAGCAAGAGGGTACTTTATTATTTATTTGGCCTAGACCAATACTGTGTGCGATTTCACCTAAATAACGACCTCGGACGAAGTTGATTTTACAAGTAGTGTTACAATAAAATGTATTCCGTTGTTGTGTTACAAATTTCGCTTTATGACGGAGACTTACACTCAGAATTGTTGACAACCATAAATGTGTACCTGTATATAACACACTATGTGAAAATATTTCTTTTTTTTTATTATTTTACTATCACTTTAATGTGTGAATGTATACGTAAATGCAATATACCTGCTGTTTGAACGGCAAAACTGTTGAACTTAGCCATCTCATCTGTTATGGTTACGGAGACCTCGTCTGTTTGTGTTGAATCAGTTGTTCTACCAACTTCTTCTACTTGCCGCATTATATCTTAGAAATAAAAAACCACACACACTCGTATGACCCGTAGCAAATATAGCCTTTCAGCTAATATCACAGTGTGCATAAAAACGCCAGTTATTTGTTTGGTCCAAAGACATAAAGATACAGCATGTACTTTAGTATTTTTTTGAATCTACTTACAATTTCAAATGGTAAATAATTATTCAGAAATATACCCTAAATTCCAAGGTCTTTGTATATATAAAAGTCAGATGAAAACAGCAAAAGGCAAGGTAGTTAATACATATTTCGAGTCAAATAATGACAATATTTCAATATTTCGGGCGAATTAGATTCATAAAAATACCAACGATAACGCAAAAAATGTTATACCCTGTTTTGACATGGACACAGTGTCGCTGTTTACAATACTTCCGTTTGTAAATGTGGCACAATACCATTCGTCAGAGTAGTGGAACTTCATTTCTGATATTACACATCGCACTTGGGTTCTGTCCTTACAAAAACATTCAACTGTTGTTTTTGATAATACTGTCTTAGTTTTACATTCATTGTTGTCATTAACCACTTTCACGATGTTTTCGAAAGTTTTACCAGTTGCCGTCTTTCTATAGAATATAGCGGACGTCATCGACCCTTGACACGATGCTTCTATCGAAGTCAGACTCAGCATTTGAACGTGAATGCGTATGCCATACAGACCTGTTAATGTTTATTTGCATATGCATAAAGAAACTAAAAACACTAAAACTTTACAATGCCAATGAATGTCCATAATATTATTGAACAAGTCAGCGGTAAACGATGCATGTTTATATTGTTCATTTTATCTTATTTTGAATATAGGTACACACATTTGTTAAAATATAAACGTAAAGAGCAGATAATATGATTATACAAATTGTATTATGTAAACATTAGTATGTGCATGCACATCAACACAAGCGTGTTATTGTGTCGAGTGACCGTTTATGTGTTAAATTGAAATAGGTTAATATGAACTGATGAATACTTACAACCGAAGTTGGAGATTAGAACTAATGACACCCATTCGGTAAAGATAGCCATGTTTATTCAGTGTTTATTTCTACAGTTGGTATATATTATCCATTTGCAGATATATCCGCTAAAGTAACCATGCAGATCAATTAATTCATAATAACGTATTTACATGACTGCAACACATTTGATTTATGAAATATGTAAATGGATATATTCGTTTCCTTTTCAGAATAAATATAAGCCGGATGAAATAAAATCCATTAACCGGATGAAATAAAATCCGTTGCAATGCTTGTATTTAATATTTAAATAAGAGAAGCACGGCTATCCCCGTGTAGAATACAAATATAAGGAAATTTATTTAACATAGACAATGGTTGTTAGGAGTGTTGAAATAGAATTGATACGTGACCTTGCATTGACAAGCGCAAGCACATATCTGAATGGATACAGAGGATTATTTACTAGAAATGACTAAGTATTGATAATACTTTGGAGTTTCACATTTTTTTTTCAAACGTCACAATCAAACCGATAGTTACATCTTACAAACCGTTATCGCAGAATGCTGTCGCTAGAATACTTATCAGATATAATAAATATGTTAGCCATGTAAAGTGGTACATTTACCAACGTTGGCGAGTTACGATGCGTTGTAATAAAACTACAAAATCTTAAGCCCTTTGGTACTGTGTAATACAAAAACACAACACTACCATAATATCGAAACTAATATGTTTTACGCATAAAACCAAGCCCCATGTTCACAAAACGTTCAATTGACATTGGAAATCAATTTTACTTGACAAGGAAAAATTGATTAAAAAGTTACATCGATGTTTACTTTAGTGACACTGACAACTGATTTAACAATGTATCATGAGACTCAGGGGATATTGAGGGTTAAACAAAATAGGGTCTACAAAATTCACTCAGGGGGGATCAAAAGGGCTCCTGGCTCACGGCCTATCACATACATATTCCTGAAAAATACTTATTGTGTGTCCAACATTTTCTTTCAGATCATCCTAAACATTATTATATCAAACAAATTGCAAACAAACATTTTAAAATAATGATAAGAATCAATACAACAGTAATTAATAACAATGATTAATATACATTACATGTATAATTACATGTATAATAAAACAAACGACGTCCATAACAACACATCTCTTGGACAATTAGTAGAGCGATTGTTACACGCATTAACACAGTAGATATTTATAACCAGATTATTTTATCATCTGTATTATTATTACTATTATTATGATTATTATTATTATTATGATTATTTTTATTTAATAACTATTAATACTAGTATTGTTAATAGTGTTTATATTATTATTAGTAGTACTTCTCCTCATTATTTTGGATTGATTAAATATAAAAATTAAATTAACGCAATTCACTTAAAATATCGTTTTTATCGATGCAAAATGGTTTGTATAACAAAAAAAACATGACTACATAATGATAAATATAAATATAATAGTAATTATAATATTGATAATAATAGATAACGTCCACAACACAACATCTTTGGGGCAAATGGCAGAGCGGTTGTTACTATAATTGACTCATTAGATATGTATTACCTATTTATTCTCTTATCTTCATTATCATTACTATTATTATTATTATTATTATTATTATTATTTCTCCTCATTATTTTGGATTGATTAAATGTAGAAATTTAATGAACACAATTATCAACCGAAGCTTATTTACATCTTAGTATTTTGGCTTTTAGTATATATAACATACCAAATTTTGCTAACATTCTGCTAACAAGTCATCGCAACAATCCTGTATATCACCCAACTTGGTAAAGTAACGCATTAAGTCTGTATGTAAACTATACCTACTTTCCCCCTTCTCACAAATGCGCTCATAGTAATAAAACCAGTCAAGCAGTGAATTGCAGGTTACACTGAACAAAAGTCCTTTCCCTTTACTTTAACAATCTTTTATATTTCAATGAGTTTCCAGTTACGTTGTATAAACCATTGAACGTCAAAATTGTCTCCGATATCTAATTAGAAGCACTAAGGCATCTGCATCTGGTGATCTTACAATTATGGTTTTGTTCAAAATCAATTTTGCGGTCTTTACGTTTTTCTACATATTTGTCAGTGTTACAATCACTTTGCTGTACTGTTAAGAAAATTGCCAGCACAACGAATATGCTGTTTAGCGACAGATAAATGAAAAATTGACAACTGTGTATAATTGGCCTACTTCTTTGGTGACATAATCCTATGTATCAAGTATATGTTGCACAGTATAATTTTCACTGATTGAAACATTCAGAGGTAGCATATATATTCAAGACTGGTTTGTTGGATTTGTGTTGGCCAATCAGTTTTTGATAACCAACCTGACATTGATGGGAAATTCTGGGTTTTATAGGAACTACCATTTACCCTGCAGTAAAACCAAATGAATGTGTTGAAATCCCCTTTTTTGAAGTCAAACTGGGGTCTGTTTGTCAGAATTATTAAATTTGGCTCAACTTTTGGCTTGGAACAGCAAGGTCTGATATATTACTCTTTTGGTGTGAAAGTTCTATCTTTTGTCTTGCGTAACTGAGAAGGCCCATGATTGACAGCGATAAATGAGTCTGAGGTCTCATGCAACTCAATGCCATGTGTGGAATGTATCGTTCCAGAACCAAATGGTGTTTCTTTATTAAATTCAAAGCTATTTCTGCAACAATACAAAACATTGTTGTTTTCAGTTGAAAAGTTTTTGGGTAATATTTTTCCTGTATTAATGACCTAGTTCCACGTGGCTTTTTTTATCTCACTTGTGGGTGTACATGTATATGATTGTGCATGACCATAGCGTTTCACAAATGTGACCAGTTCTGCATTTCCTGTAAGATGATGGACAGTTATTGACAAGAGGATATGTTTTGGCATCAGCGACTAACCATTGTTAGCTGCATAACATAAATCTTTAGCAAAGTCTATCGTTGAACTTTAATGCCGACCAGATTTGCCTTGAATCGTGCTTTAGTTGGTGGATATTAATGACAAAAATAAGTTGAAAACGTCTAGTCTATTGGAGGATACAGTTTCCCTAAAAATAACCATTTTGCAACGGGTGGCCATAGCATATAATATGAATTCTGGCGAGATTCTAGACTATATCTGCGTAGCATCGTTGCACTTAAAAAAGTTCAAATGCCATTTGTATCTCCCTTCCCTCTACATCAGCCCAATACACTAGTTTGGCTGTTGTGTTTGAAGATCCTTGCTGCCAGATTTGTTTCTGATAATGTTTTAACAATTTATATTTGAGTTTATAGTTGTTATAGTTGTCATTATATACAGAAGGGCGGTGTTCAAGAATGCAGCTATGGTATCTTTTGTCTAAGCATTGTGAGCCATTCCACAAAATGTCCTCGTACAATATGCCCTTCAAAATAATTACTCATGAACCAGAATGTTTCGGTCTGCACAGATTGATTAATGCTGAATTCTGAACATTCTTTCCTTGCATGGCGTGTCCCAGATATTGTATAATTTCTTCTGCATACATTCTGATAAATTGTTTCATGACATTTTGAAAGTAAAACATCATGTTTTGTCTGCATAAATTCACAAAAAAGGACGGGAACCAAACAAAGGGAATTAATTTTTCTATAAAACTAATACATATTTATGATTTTGTGTATCTTAGATACACTATGTAAGTAGATTTCTCATTCGCAGTGTCTTAATTTGATAGAATAGGCTTGGGCACTAGTTATTTATCAAAAATATTGCTGTAAAGAATAAATCTATGCAATATTGTGAATTAAAAACGAGTAAAAAGGCAAAATAAGAGGTATGCGTTTCAAAGTCCCATAACTCTGTAAAGCCCCAAAAGACTTTTGCAAACTTTTGTCAGGTGATGCCCCCTACCTAGAGGATTAAGAAAAATATAACAGTGTAAATTCCCCCTAGGGGGGAGCAGGGTCATATAGTAGCTCAAGGTCTATAATTGACACTGATTTGTAATGAGACGCCCCAAATCGTTTTCAATTTGTTGACATAGAACGGATTGTTGATCTTTATTATGTGTTTTTGTGAACGCCAATTTACAAACAGTAATGACACAAAAGTAAAAAGCAATGTTACAAGAAATTGAACTCGATAGCAGATTGTGTTGTGAACACTTGACAATTTCAAGGTCTTCTAATGTATATGTTTATTTCGGGGGTTTCTATTAAAGTGCGTAAAAGAGAAATATATTATGATAATATTAGTGTGTCTTGTATGCTATCTCCCCGTGCATATTGTACCAATATAGTAAGTTGGCTTGTTATCTGTCCATTTGACCTTTTCATTCAATATTTTCAAACACATGTTATTTTGGTCGGAAGTTGGTTTCGACCGTCTTGAATTGTAAATGTCCCTCTAATATTTAAAGCTGTTTATTTCAATATATGCGCCAAAATAACCAAACAAACCAAACAAACATCTACGTGTGACGAGAAAATAATTACTTTGTTTGATATTTTGACTATAAGCAATTTTGATAATGCATTTTTGTGTTGTTGTTTTTTTTTAATGAACCCAACATGTCACTTTAAAAGCAAACCAATCTTCTTTTATCTACGAAGATTAATAACGTAGTAAAAGTTGAGAGTTCAAGAAAAAATTGAAGTTAAGAAACCAATAAGCTTCCAGTGTTTACTGGTTTGACATCAATACAGTATGACCTCGTTAAAAATTCTGGGAAGCTGCTCATTTAAATAAAGGCCTCTAATTTGCATTACCTTCTCACATGTTGATGTTTAAGGAATACAAAATTGCATATTTCTGGCACAACATAATTAGTTTTACTTTTGTTTAGGTATCAATCGGGTCAAAATGAGATACATTTCGAAGGGAAAGACAACAGTTACTAATCGTTGTTTTTAAACTAGATGGGACTAGTCCGGTGAAGGGGAACAAACATAATTATAAAAACATATGTACGGTAAGAGAAGTCAACGGCAGTGCTTTTATAAAGTGAGGCTTAGGCTGGAAGGAAAGTTTGAAAGGTACAAGATTCATATATGTAGCCAAGCAATATATTAAGATCTTCGATGAGGTTACATCAAATACCAGGGGCTTATAGGCATTTCACAATTGTTATATCCTTCAGTTGTTACTACAGTACCCATTGTGCAAAATGCAGTTATCTCTATGCTGATACATAGAGGCAAGCTAAGAATTGTGCTTACCTTACCCAGGGGTCAACGTTACTTGAGCAATTAGCATATGCGGACCGCAACGACATAAGCAAAAAGCGAACAACCGCTTTAGACAATGAATGCACTTTACCGGCTTTGGCGAGGACTTTCCGATGCAAAATGCACGTGGAATTACTCTGCGGAAATGGCTTGAGTAATCCAAAATCTGATTTTGACAGTCTTCCACAGTTAAGCATCCCAATAATGCTTAGTTGATCATGTACCTTACATAATAATGTTATAATTACCTGTTTTTACATCAGCGACTTCTATAAAATTGTCCTCGTGTCAGCGTTATGCGTTCATGTTCCTGAAAAACGCAAAAATACCCAAAATATATATACATAATTTAAAAAAAAAACATGCATTTATGTATTAAAAGTTATAAAACAATGAAGTGATAAAGCTTGTTGTATTCATGTTGTTCACCAAATATTCAGACCAGCTCAGTTCCGTGCCCGCTGCACTGTCCAAAGTGTTGGTGGAATAGGTTCTATGTATAAATGTGCAGGCTCAACACACAAACAATCGTTGCATAAGTGGCCCACAGAGTCCCTTTTGTTTAATTCTAACTAAATTTATACACGATTAACCAAGTAAACCGTTGATTTTAAGTCGGAAGACGATTGTTGGGTTTCAATTTGAAAAACAACCATGATAGATCAAACAATCTTATTCATGCATTTAATACGCTTCTTTTCTACCATTTTCGTATGAAATGACAAAAAAAGCTTGCCCAACCATATTTTGCACTTGCAGATGCTATTTAATTTGAACCCAACGTTAGTTTAGGTCACAATATACTTAATAATTACCCTAACAATTTCAATATAAACGCACGTACTTTAACAAAAGATAAGCGCAACATTTCGGCATGGAGACCCCCATAACCATACATTTTCTTGAATAGCATTCCAATCAAAATTTATTTCAACAATAAACAATACACGCCTTGCGATATGTAAGACAGATCTCGACGCGAATCCAAGTTCACTGTTTTACGGATATCTTTTTTACCGGCTTACTCCATTTGATACAACCAACTGTCAATATCTATTTATGTAGTTGAATCATTTAAACAGTGTAGCATTGAACACCTACACTTTTAAGTATATTGTCACCTTCATGGAAATATGATATCGTTTACTTTGAGAACGTTCGATTTAGATTTAGACAACTAGTGGAACAACACAGGTATTTTGTCTTTGTTATTTCTTTATAATTATAGTATAGACGATTTTGAATATATAAAGCTTGTTTATGAATAATTAAAATACTGTAGACACACATTCAATAGAGTTAGTGTATTATTGTATGGTAACATATTATTAATTTTAAGATATCTGACAATCGCCAAAGTTTGCTTTTAGCTACTTTCGATTTCGCATACGATACCGTTAGGTTCGATACAGGTATTTTGTCTTCTGTGTTTCTTTATAAGTGTAGTTAAAAAGACTTTTAACATATTAAAGAGCTTGTTAATTAATAATGAGAACATATTAAACGCAATAGTATTTATCCTATTACCAAATGAAAATCGATAGGATAACAACGATCGTATAAACTTGAGTTTTATACTATCGCTAATTTTAGATCATTTCTGGGTTTTTCCAAAAAATTGAAAATCTGATTTTGTCAACTACGGAAGACCAAAATCGTCTAAATATGCGATATTTGATAATTATTAAAGGAAAAAAAGTGAAGAAATAAAAGGATAAATAGAATATTTTGTGAGTTTGGCAAGCCTCGCGCTACCATGATTCAAAGCCTCGCATGATAAACTTGATCTTTATCCAAAACTCAAATAATATTCTCTGTTTCTGCATTGCGCTGTTGCAAAGAAAAAGAAAACATAAACATACACAATTTAAACGTATATTCACTTTTAATTTGATTATCAATTATATATAATTTCAGATCTATTCATAGGTCTCCAAATAAGAACNTATTTCTGCAACAATACAAAACATTGTTGTTTTCAGTTGAAAAGTTTTTGGGTAATATTGTTCCTGAATTAATGACCTAGTTCCACGTGGCTTTTTTTATCTCACTTGTGGGTGTACATGTATATGATTGTGCATGACCATAGCGTTTCACAAATGTGACCAGTTCTGCATTTCCTGTAAGATGATGGACAGTTATTGACAAGAGGATATGTTTTGGCATCAGCGACTAACCATTGTTAGCTGCATAACATAAATCTTTAGCAAAGTCTATCGTTGAACTTGAATGCCAACCAGATTTGCCTTGAATCGTGCTTAGGTTGGTGGATATTACTGACAAAAATAAGTTGAAAACGTCTAGTCTATTGGAGGATACAGTTTCCCTAAAATTAACCATTTTGCAACGGGTGGCCATAGCATATAATAGGAATTCTGGCGAGATTCTAGACTATATCTGCGTAGCATCGTTGCACTTAAAAAAGTTACCCGATTTAGCAAGTTCAAATGCCATTTGTATCTCCCTTCCCTCAACATCAGCCCAATACACTAGTTTGGCTGTTGTGTTTGAAGATCCTTGCTGCCAGATTTGTTTCTGATAATGTTTTAACAATTTATATTTGAGTTTATAGTTGTTATAGTTGTCATTATATACAGAAGGGCGGTGTTCAAGAATGCAGCTATGGTATCTTTTGTCTAAGCATTGTGAGCCATTCCACAAAATGTCCTCGTACAATATGCCCTTCAAAATAATTACTCATGAACCAGAATGTTTCGGTCTGCACAGATTGATTAATGCTGAATTCTGAACATTCTTTCCTTGCATGGCGTGTCCCAGATATTGTATAATTTCTTCTGCATACATTCTGATAAATTGTTTCATGACATTTTGAAAGTAAAACATCATGTTTTGTCTGCATAAATTCACAAAAAAGGGCGGGAACCAAACAAAGGGAATTAATTTTTCTATAAAACTAATACATATTTATGATTTTGTGTATCTTAGATACACTATGTAAGTAGATTTCTCATTCGCAGTGTCTTAATTTGATAGAATAGGCTTGGGCACTAGTTATTTATCAAAAATATTGCTGTAAAGAATAAATCTATGCAATATTGTGAATTAAAAACGAGTAAAAAGGCAAAATAAGAGGTATGCGTTTCAAAGTCCAATAACTCTGTAAAGCCCCAAAAGACTTTTGCAAACTTTTGTCAGGTGATGCCCCCTACCAAGAGGATTAAGAAAAATATAACAGTGTAAATTCCCCCTAGGGGGGGTGCAGGGTCATATAGTAGCTCAAGGTCTATAATTGACACTGATTTGTAATGAGACGCCCCTAATCGTTTTCAATTTGTTGATATAGAACGGATTGTTGATCTTTATTATGTGTTTTTGTGAACGCCAATTAACAAACAGTAATGACACAAAAGTAAAAAGCAATGTTACAAGCAATTGAACTCGGTAGCAGATTGTGTTGTGAACACTTGACAATGTCAAGGTCTTCTAATGTGTTATGTTTATTTCGGGGGTTTCTATTTAAGTGCGTAAAAGAGAAATATATTATGATAATATTAGTGTGTCTTGTATGCTATCTCCCCGTGCATATTGTACCAATATAGTAAGTTGGCTTGTTTATCTGTCCATTTGACCTTTTCTTTCAATATTTTCAAACACATGTTATTTTGGTCGGAAGTTGGTTTCGACCGTCTTGAATCTTAAATGTCCCTCTAATATTTAAAGCTGTTTATTTCAATATATGCGCCAAAATAACCAAACAAACATCTACGTGTGGCGAGAAAAGAATTACTTTGTTTGATATTTTGACTATAAGCAATTTTGATAATGCATTTTTGTGTTGTTTTTTTTTTTTAATGAACCCAACATGTCACCTTAAAAGCA
This sequence comes from Dreissena rostriformis, assembly GCA_007657795.1. NCBI lineage: Eukaryota > Metazoa > Mollusca > Bivalvia > Myida > Dreissenidae > Dreissena > Dreissena rostriformis. The sequence continues at coordinate 88,709 of VMBQ01003289.1, forward strand.
AACCAATCTTCTTTTATCTACGAAGATTAATAACGTAGTAAAATTTTAGAGTTTAAGAAAAAAATGAAGTAAAGAAACCAATAAGCTTCCAGTGTTTATTGGTTTGACATCAATACAGTATGACCTCGTTAAAGCTTCTGGGAAGCAGCTCATTTAAATAAAGGCCTCTAATTTGCATTACCTACTCACATGTTGATGTTTAAGAAATACAAAATTGCATATTTCGGGCACAACATAAGTAGTTTTACTTTTGTTTAGGTGGCAATCTGGTCAAAATGAGATACATTTCGAAGGGAAAGACAAAAGTTACTAATCGTTGTTTTTAAACTAGATGGGACTAGTCCGGTGAAAGGAAACAAACATAATTATAAAAACATATGTACGGTAAGAGAAGTCAACGGCAGTGCTTTTATAAAGTGAGGCTTAGGCTGGAAGGAAAGTTTGAAATGTACAAGATTCATATATGTAGCCAAGCAATATATTAAGATCTTCGATGAGGTTACATCAAATACCAGGGGCTTATAGGCATTTCACAATTGTTATATCCTTCAGTTGTTACTACAGTACCCATTGTGCAAAATGCAGTTATCTCTATGCTGATACATAGAGGCAAGCTAAGAATTTTGCTTACCTTACCCAGGGGTCAACGTTACTTGAGCAATAAGCATATGCGGACCGCAACGACATAAGCAAAAAGCGAACATCCGCTTCAGACAATGAATGCACTTTACATGCTTTGGCGAGGACTTTCCGATGCAAAAAGCACGTGGAATTACTCTGCGGAAATGGCTTGAGTAATCCAAAATCTGATTATGACAATCTTCCACAGTTAAGCATCCCACTTATGCTTAGTTGATCATGTTCCTTACATAATAATGTTATAATTACCTGTTTTTACATCAGCGACTTCTATAAAATTGTCCTCGTGTCAGCGTTATGCGTTCATGTTCCTGAAAAACGCAAAAATACCCAAAATATATATACATAATTTAAAAAAACAACATGCATTTATGTATTTAAAGTTATAAAACAATGAAGTGATAAAGCTTGTTGTATTCATGTTGTTCACCAAATATTCAGACCAGCACAGTTCCGTGCCCGCTGCACTGTCCGAGGTGTTGGTGGAATATGTTCTATGTATAAATGTGCAGGCTCAACACACAAACAATCGTTGCATAAGTGGCCCACAGAGTCCCTTTTGTTTAATTCTC
>VMBQ01003289.1:91633-119417 GCA_007657795.1 Dreissena rostriformis
TAGTAGTAGTAGTAGTAGTAGTAGTAGTAGTAGTAGTAGTAGTAGTAGTAGTAGTAGTAGTAGTAGTAGTAGTAGTAGTAGTAGTAGTAGTAGTAGTAGTAGTAGTAGAAGGAGTAGAAGGAGTAGTAGTAGTAATGGTAGAAGTAGAAATAGGTTACGCTGTTGAAACATTTTATATTGAAATTGGTTTGCACTATATTATAACTTTTATCTTAATTCACGTATAAATACTGTCACGGACGGTCAACAATTAAGAAAGGTCGATGTCTCTGAATTACACATAACCGGCATTTAATTCATCAGCTTTCGTTATAACGATATAAATTTATTTATTTCGGAAACACGCATATTTTTAAAGAGACCTTTATTTTCATACCATCAACAATTCTCACATGAGAAAATTCGTGCTATCTATTGAGACCAATTGCATACTCCGCCTGATAATCTACAATTTCTTTGAAAAACAAATTGTCTTGTACTAGTCATATTAACAAGAACAAAAAAACAACAACATATTATGCTTTACACGAGTTGCCATATGTTTGTATATGGGTTTTTTCAAACGCAAACACAATCGTCTTATTTTACCAAAACAGATTTTTGCTATCTAAAATGATGCATTGTATCAAGTCTTAATAAAGTTGCTTTGGAATAATGTGTAAGCTGTGAGTTTTTGGCGTGTTTTAAAACTAGTGATTATTCTGTTACCCCAACCAATAATTGCACGCGTGCAATCAAAAACTACGGCTTGACGTAAGATTTCTTTGTTAGAAGTTTCATTCAACTACCTGTATTAATTATCTGGTTGACGCCGCACGACCGACTGACCTGGAGCGATCCGAGTTTTTTAGGAAAAACTGTTGACACATTCACTGTTGATTTGTCACTTTTTTCCCCAGTGATCTCCGCGGACTGCTGCTTCATCATGATGCGTGGGGCAGAAACTATCGAATGTTCATCCACTCAAGAACTTACGTTCCAGGTTACCAGATACATCGACAACGAGAAATTAATCATTGCCGAATGCCACCCAAATGAGAAATTGTGCTTTTTGAGAAATCAGTCATATGAATCCAATTACGTTATCGCTAACACAAGTACGGGGGGATTGCTTGTCGTTAGAAATTTTAATCAAGAAACATTCGGTGTTTACAAATGTTTTGAAACATACAACCTCAAAAAGTACAAAACAATCGAAATCAACAGTAGCACTGTACCACCAGATTTCTTCCAACCGGACACACAAGGTAAATCATTTTCATGCAGATATTTAGCGACGTTTAATAATAGTTTTCTTATGTTGTGAACATTGTTAAAAATTGTATCCTCACTCACGTATACTTGGATTTTTTTTTAAATGCCTTTACAACATTTGACGAAAATACCGCTAGTTTGCTGGTTCGATACAACGTATTGTCAATAAGTCTTAAATACGCGGCCAATACGGGGCACACTGCCAATACGATAAGCTCGGCCAATATGAGGTTCGACCAATTAAAAATCATGACTTGCTAAGCCAATTTAAATTTTAACGCCATTTTTAAAACGTTGAATAACTTAAGTCGTTGTTTAAGTAAAACAATATGCACAAACACACTTATACAAAAAAAAATGTTAATGTATTAGCGATAGTCTACCGAGTGTATTTTTTTTTCCGTATAATTATCTGATCGCATTTTCTTTCAGATCTATCAAATACGAAACCGATCGTTTTTAATCAGCTAAAAGCCATGAAAAATGATTTTGTGCCACTTGAATGCTTCTCAAGCGCACACACAATATTCCAATTCATGGCCTATGGAACTCTGGATTCAATCAGCATTGCCACCTGTGACATTAAGAAGCAGTCATGTTACCTAGAAGACGATACACTTGAAACCCATTACGCAGTGACATATGGCGGTAACAAAGGACTCTTGCTTGTCCACCTCAACGAAGCAACTTATGGGACATACAGATGTTGTGAAACACACAATCTCAGCAATTGTGACGCCACAACCATTGTGAAAGGGAAAACATTCATTCCGCTGCGAAAACAAGAGAGCCATACAGATACAGGTATTTTCTTATCGGCACTGTTTTAGTTTTAATGCACATCCTTAACCACAGTTATGGTCGGCGCTTGGGATTACCTTTAGAATTTAAGCATTTACAATAGCAATACTTGATTAGCTAATAAAAAAATCGTTTAAAATAGGGCTTTTATTCAAATATTGGAAATCCATCTTATAACGTATCAAAATGCTCAGGGAGCTATTATAGGTTCTGCGTGTGTCGTCTTGTATCATGTTTTGAAGCTTTTGAACGTATCTTGACCATAAACATGTTGCAAGATTTTTACTATTTCAGATATGGGTATTCAACCAACAATGCACACATTCTCCAGCGATATATCGGGCGTGTTAAACTTTTGTTTGGGCACATTGGGCATTTTGGTGATCACCTTGATCGCAGAAAGGGTGATACACATTGTCATAAAGTGTAGAGAGGAGTTATTTAGACAGAAACAAGCAGGTAAATATCAAATTTGTAGCGTAAGCCATGAGATTAACTATTTGCGCATTAATTTTTTTCTCACTAATTACATTTCTAGGAAGATTTGCTTTCAGATTTAACAGGTTAAACTCAACAACCCATTTCTTAGCATTTAAAGTTCAGAGGCATTTTATTCATATTGTTTAATAATGGTTTGCGTACATTACAGCGACAACACTATATATCGCGCTTAAGCTCCAAATTTTTGGACGTTTATATTTGTTTAAAGATATTAAGGAGTTCTTAATGCTGTCTGCTTAGCACAGGGGTTAGTATACGCGCCGGTATCCCGGCCCCATTCAGAACACAAGACCACACACAAATAAAAAATATCTTTCAGTAAAAAAAATGCTCGAAACTGCAGCTATAATTTAACATTTGTCTATACATTCGTGCGTCAAACAGCTAATGAGGTAGGAGTGCTGGGACAATTTAACTCTTTTAATAGGCAATCAAACGCCGGCGATGGCGGAAAAGCACACAATATAATAAGAAAAACAATATTAGATTCGTAGATAAATCGATTTTGTATTCATAAGATAAATATTCTCACTCGTAGATGCATCAGTAGTCAATTTATTATTTTCTCTTATAACTCGTGAATTAAAATCGATAATCTACCGAAACAAACAAATATCCTATTCTCTATCCTACCGCTATTGACTTATATGGCCATTCCTTAGTTTAACAAACTTAACGATGCAACTACATTCGCGCACAATGGTTAAACGCATATTATATAGTTGTTGGTTTATGCGTTAAATGTGTGTGTCTTGCAGGTAATGACGAGGAAAGAAAGCCACTGAAATACAATGAACCGGTAAATCAGAATGAGGTCTCGTAATGCAGTGAGCGACCCAGAGTTATACGGGCCAGGTCAAATTAATTTTGGTCAAAGAACAATTTATGGCGATAAGTGGGATAATAACATATAAATTAGATACATGACTCCAGTTGACTTTGTGTTACATGGATGCAGTTGTATGTGCTGGTACAAATTAATATGTTTTTAAAGCGGACGTTATATTTGTTGTATTTACAGGCTTTTAATAAGTGTTCTTTCTTAAGAAAGATTGTTGTTTGACTGTTGAGGTTAATGATCTCATATTTATTTTGAATGTTTTTCTTCAGCTGGTGTAATTTATGTTTCTCTCGTTTATATCCTTTTTTGCATGCAGCAGTGACCAAAATGGTTGACCGGATACATTGCCATATCCCAGTCAACAGCTTGTGGCAATGTATATATGGTTAGAATTGTATTCATATGCGCCGTATAACAGAATGCCGCAGGCTTATATTGAAAGACACCTACTTCCCCATGGTTTATAATAAACAATGTTGCGCCTGTAATCTAGTGCATAGTAGATATCGTAGATTCCATGATTAATTACAAATAAACAGTGCACTGCAGTGTCAAAGTAATTTTAAAACAAAAAGAAATGTAGGTGTATTCTGACCGGAAGTAATTCTCAATACAACATCACTTACATTATAGTTTTAAAACAACTCAATCGAATGACGTTTGCTTGACGCAATGTCCATTTCTAAAAGTGGATACTGCAGAATCAGAATTTTATTATCTAGGATACATGAAAAAAGAATGTTCTTAATCGTGTTTGTATCGCTTTCAGATACACGTGAGTAGAAGTGATGAGAATAAGTACGCATACATGCTAGCAAATGGAGGTTCAAAACGTGCAGATAAAACATATTATTATGAGTTACATGTTACTTAAGGGATTTAAAAAATTAAATGAGTATGGACTAGATACATATAATACACGGTAGGTTCCGGGAAAAAGAACGTTTATCCGGTTCGAAAATGTGGCTCGTTAAACCCCTGCCCTCATTTTCTTAACATAATCTGGACAAAATGTATACATCCTGGCAACCATCGTGCAACTATCGTGTTGAATTAATTGTTTAAGAAGAAATACTAGTTTCATGTGCATGTCTTTTTAATCTACGCATTCCAATAAACTCTGCACACAAATTGTCGATATTAATCTCGTTGACATGTTCCGTTTTCATGCTGTAGTTTGCATTCTTAGAATTGGTGAAATATTTTCTGTCATTGTAGCCAGTAGTGGTGGAGTTACAGTTGATTGTTTTAGGGAACTATTGTGCAGACTATTTACTAGAATGTTCTTTTTTCAGCTTGTAGTATATTTTGTTTTATGTTGATCTGTTCTACTGTTTTGTTGAATGAATTGTATAAGAATAAGTAAAACTGATATGCCTTGCATATAGGAACACTAACGTATCGAACATTTGGCTATATTATGAATTAATATTAACTTACCTGTTTCTGTACAACTCTTCGATTGACTATTTAAGCAGCCATGATTTAATTTGCATGTGAACTTGTTAATTTCACAGAACAGCATTCAACCAAAAGACATAGCTGTTTAAAAACATTTCATCCGTTTATTGAAAATTCCAGTTTTGTTGTTGTTGTTGTTATTGTATCTTGACATCAATTTTATGTCATGATATATGGGTGTATGCACACATTTAAGCGTAGATAATGTTGAGTGACCGTACCTTTTCCTCTTCGCTGTATATCTATTTTAACATGCATGCATTAGTGCATTTTTCGAATGTTTTTTGTCAGACCACTCCCGTGATGTCATTTTGAGCGTTCATGACCATTTTCGATTGACGTCACGATGACCAACTATTTGAGTCGATGACCAACTTTAAGGTCGATGATTTTTTGTTTTGAGTTTATTGCCGTTAATTTTAGGACAGGCGACCAAGAATTCTTTGTCGGGCAATGTAAAACTGGTCAGTGACCAGCTTTTTGGTCACTCGAGTATAAAAGTGTCCAGAAACTTGGTTGTTCAATTCAGTCTGTTCATAACATCAAGGGCCTTATCGTGAATTTCTAACTTTTTACGCTATACTAAATAAACTGAATTCATATAATTACTTTAACAATAATAGTGTTACGAATAAAGCTTCATGAAGTTTTAAACTGACTTGTTATATTATTATTGAGAATCCTGACAAGGCGACGGAACAGCCGGCGCGCAACAATACTTTCACGTGCATGTAATTTTGATCTACGCATTCCAACAAACTCTGCACAAAAAGCACTAAAAATATGTGCCTTTTTGTATTAATTATAGTTTCAAATAAAGTATGGTTTTAATTGTTCTTAATATAGTTTAACTTGAAAGAAAATTTCGAAAAAATAGAACTAAGAACTTATTAGTTCTTTAAAAATATCATGTAAAGTATTCTTTATATTATTTAAAAAAATGTTTGTAATAATTCGACGTATTATTTACTCCAGATAAACAAATTAAAATAATTATAGTGTCATTTTCCACAATAAAGTTTTGCGGTTCGTGGTTTAAATATAATTAATATTAGTCGTGTTGTTTATCACTGGGTATATACAGTTGCATACAAAACTACTCTTATGGCTGTTGCAACTACTGTTGATGATCATTATTTGGACAGTAATGATAATGATGACGATGGTGATTATGATGTTGACGATGATACCTATAATGGCGATAGAAATAATGATTATGATGATGATAATGATGATGATGATAGGGAGGAGGAGAAGGAGGTGGAAAGGACGAGGAGGTTGAGGGTGGTGAGGATCAGGATGAAGATTAGGATGAGGATGAGAATGAAGATGATGATGATGAGGAGGATCACGATGATTTGTCTGATATTGGTGATAATGATGATTATGGTTAAACTGCTGATGATGATTATTAAAATGATGACGATTGCGATCAGGATGCTGCTACTGCTGCTATTGCTGCTTCTGCTGCTACTGTTGCTGCTGCTGCTGATAATGATGATGCTGATAAGGATTTATTAAACATCGGTATATAGTTTCGTGAAGTAAATATCAGCTTAAAAAATCACGAACAACACTCACCCGAAGCCTGACCGGCGACAACATGTTAACCATCAGCTCTGAGGTCGATATCAAGATACAATCAACAATGGTCAAGTTTGCAATAAGTCAGTTTTGGTAACGACATTGTCAAACATAAATCATAACGAGTAAAGCGAAAACAACTCAATCGATACAAGGACGCTCTTAAGTTACCTACGTTATATTGCAAGCCATTATTTCAACCGAAACCATGATTACTTTTATTATATGCCGAACAATAGACACTAGTTTAAAACTACTATCATGTTTCGGTGAAAGTAAGAAATAATTATGTTTCAAGTAGCTCTAAATGCTTTTACAAAGTGTGTTTTATTCAGATAAACATCTATACAGATTTTCGTGAAGTATAGCTTTAAAAATCACGAACAACACTTACGTAGAGCCTGACCGGCGACAACATGTTAACCATCAGCTCTGAGGTCGATATCAAGATACAATCAACAATTGACAAGTTAGTGGTTAGCAATTAGTCAGTTTTGGTTAAGACATTGTCAAACATGAATCATAATGGATAAAGCGAAAACAACTCAATCGATACAAGGACGCTCCTTAAGTTTTCCACTTTCAGTTGCCATTATTTCGACCGAAACCATAATTACTTTTATTATATACCAAACAATAGACAATAGATTTAAACTAATATGATCATGTTTTGATGAAAGTAAGAAATAATTATGTTTCAAGTAGCTCTAAATGCTTTTACAAAGGGTGCATTATTCAGATGGTACAATGAAAAATACCGCAAAACACAGCAAAGCATTTAATTGTATAAAATGAAACAGGAAACATGAATAAATAATTTTGTATTAAGTCATTTCCTTACTTTGTCTTCTTCAAATGCGATTAATAATCTTTTAATTATCCACATACGCTATTACATCGTTGTGATCCTTAAACTCACAATAATTTAGTTATATTAACCATTTCTTAGACTACATACATTTGATAATGTGAATAAACGTCTGAAGTAACCAGCGTTGACGGATTTAATTCGGTTACGTATTTCTTTAAGTAGTAATTATAAATGCACGATATTTAAAAAGGGTCACACCTATTTCCATTTTTTTTATCTATACACGTGCACAGTATCTGCTAAATAACTAACAAATATAAGAAATACTACATCAGTGAATAACATAAACGCGATGGCAAAGTAAAGTACATTAACGGCCCATGCATTATTCACACGGAAACAAGGAAAACAACGAAGAATGGGAGCTCTGTTTGCAAAGATTAGCATGAATAATCAATTGTAAAAAACAACGAAAGGAATGACTTCCAAACGATATGCAAATGCACTGGATTTTGAAATTAAATATTTCTTTTAGAGGGCTGAAACTTTACAAACATAGTAACCGATATTAGATCTTCTTCACCTACATATTTTGTTTCATATATATGTGACAAAACTGGAGTTGTAGACCATTTATATACAAACATTTAAACATTTTAACTTGTGTAGCTCGTAACTCAAACACTTCAGTTTTACATCACAGTACATTTTAACTATGAATAACATAGTATACCACCCAAAACAACTAAACCAAATAAACATATTAAGCAAGTTTCAATATAATAGGGAGTTGCAAGGTTCAAACTTATTATTTGTGTAATTTATGGATCACTCAATATGTAACCGTTTAACTGTACAATAACGGTCTATATTTGATTCACTTGGTGTGCTTGCAAAGATAGTTAAAGCTAAACATAAAATAGCCTTAATACACAAAACATTTGGGATAACTTCTTTCCTGTTGCAAGCAGAACTGTACTTTTTGATTAACGAAACAAAGCGGTTGTCATAAACCTCTGTATCAACAAGAAGTATCATTTATCAGTTTGTTTCTATCTGTATATGTGCGTTTAAAAGCTATCAGAGATATCTGTTATATGTGTACCGTGTTACACTCCAAGAATAAATGCGGAAATGATTATTCTGACATTGTTCATAAACTGTATGTGTTACTATGCGAAATTTAAAAAAGGAGTTAGTTTGCTCCCCATGTTATTAGGATTATCATATAGTATAATTATTGAATATATGAAATATCCATTTCTTAAAGGTACTGTAAACCACGAATGACGAAAAAAGAAAAGTTCTAAAATACCGATTTGTTTTACAAGTATTAGTTATATTGATTACACTATCACGACTGGTATATAACATTACTTGTTGTTTTTTTTTTATATTAACTTTATGTTTTATTTATTTATTTTTACTGGGTTTGTCTACCAAGTAACTACCTGTTAACTATAAATAACGCAAGAAGATTGATCATCATCATCACGTGGTAAACCCATGAATGCAAATTTTGCATGCCTAGTGAATTGTATATATTTTATATATAAAATGATCAATCTACTTGCTTTATATATAGTGTGTATATCGTTATGTCACCTATTTTCTCGATGTACTTTCGATTTCACATCGCGAAATTTTATTACGGAATATACTGAAAATATGAACTTTTTTCAAGTAATGTAATATACCAGTCGTGATATTTTAATCAATATAACCTAATAATTGTAAAACAAATACGGTATTTTAAAACTTTTCTTTTTTCGCCATTCGTATTTACAGTCCCTTTAATACTCATTCATTTTTAAATTATTGGTCAGACATCTGGGGCTTAACTGAGTCAATGGCAATTAAAAAGAGTCCACTTAAATTCTTGCAAAAAAAAAATACAAGGTTTGAAAATTCAAACACAGAATAATTTTGTATATGGGGAATTTGGAAGAAAATCTTTGAAAACTTAAAGAGCCATGAATGTAATAAGGTATTGGTGGAAAATTATTTCAGTTAAATGATCACAAGTATGTCAAGTGCATTTATAGCCACATGTGTGATAATTTAATAAATATACCAAATACACATTCTTGTGCAAAATGTGTTTGTTATCTGGTACAGGCCTTATGAGCACATTATGCATGGCTTGACCAAGGTGTAGGGGTTTTCCAAAATTGGATAATAACTAAATACTTCCTAAACAGCAATAAGTTACAGTCAGTTTTGTTAATTTGAATTGCAACCTCACTAAAAACATAACAGAATTAATAGCTTAGATTTGATCTTTGCAGATTAAGGGTTTCATCTCATACATTAGAAATTGAAGCAGGCAGATGGCATTAACCTGAATCTATACTTTTTCAAGATAGAAAAGATAGTCAACATTGCAATGTTCTTTGAGGATGAATATCATTTTTATTAGAATGTTCCTTATATGATGATATTAGAAAATTGTATATAAATACATATTTCTGGGAAAAGCCAAACATAATAACATTAATTGATTATCAATGCAATCGGATAATACAAGCACCAACATAAGCTTAGTCATGTTTGTAAATAAAACATGTATTCAAAGAAACCTGTATAAATATTGTTTTGACTTATTGTCTACAAATTATTACTCAAATTTGACTTCTCGATCTCTTGTAGATTCGTCTGTGTTAGTTTTTATGTTATACCAATATCATTGTTAAATTCATTCTAAATATTGTTATAAAATTGTCCTTGACCTTTTCATGTATTTATACTTTATTTAAAAACCTATGAAATTAAATTTAATACTGATCAAATTTCAAGCCTTTATAGATGTTACTATGTTTTGAACATGTGTACTGATGAACTGTATGTCCATTTTATAATAAATAAACCATAAACCATATCCATCGGCATTTCTCTTTGTTAGATATAATTTGCCATAACTACCCACCCCACCTACTATTCATGACATCAACAAGCTATTCCCCCTAATGGATCAAACCAATACCCCACATTGAATTAGTACTGTGTATCTTCATCGACAACACCATCACCATGGGCGACTAAAAGCATGCAATACATCGGGTTCATAAAATTATTCGTCGTAAAATTAGATAAATCTTTGACAGAATAAACGCGCAAGTCGAAAATGTGGGAAATTAATATACGAGAGACACACGATTCAGCGATATCGAAAACGCCAAACAGTTCACCGACAGCGAAAAGGAACCATCAAAACAAAAGGTTAAAGATATTCATTCAAATTTAAAGTTCTTGCTGATCAGTGTTCGGACATAACAGCTATCTTAGCAGGCATTAAAACTAAAAATAGCGAATACGAAGCGAAGACAGACGCAGAAAGCAGAAGCCTGCAAGAACATTTTGCTATTATGTGGCGTCACTGAAGCACAACATGAAAAGTGCGAGAAATTAGTAAAGTTATTCATATCAGAACGTCTCGAAATAGTGGAAGGTATTGTACTTGACCGGTTGTACAGGCTAAGAAAACCACATAAAAGCAATGATTACATCATGAGTACTTACCTTTTTTCTATCAATTTGAAAAAGCAAATATATCGCCAAAATATATCCTATATAGCCTAATTAAAATGACACGTTTTTCTCACAAACTTATTAAATTACTCTGGACATCCAAGAGATGTAGTTAAATGAGATGCATATATGGTGGGAGGTAACAACATCTCACACAGAGATTAAAAGTTGTTATGAGTTTCTGCCCTTACAAAATATTGAGCCAATATACGTAAAGTGTATAGAGTAGTTGTTAATGCTAAGTATAGAACAACTGATACAGTACACAATTTCAATAACATATTCATAATGAACACAATATTTCTAACATATCAAACAATACATAATTAAAATACTCGTATCGATTAAAAACTAGTCGTCGTTTTTTAATCTGCATACCATTACGTAATACATTGCACTCGTGCAAATTGCGACGTGTCTTTTATCAAAACTTTTAATAAAACAGAAAATTCAGTTTAGGACTATGTATTGACGACAATGGTAAACAATACCCGCAAGGCGCGTCGTTTATTAGCGACGACGGCTGTAACAGGTGCTTTTGTGCCGACGTCATGATAGGATATTCAATGAAGTTAGGCGAGTAAACATCATAATCTAATAACATATTTTGCTTTTGAACCATAAAATGTATTTGATTATAAACTTCTGAATAATTTAAACATTAAACAATTCAATGATTATATGAACAGTGTAAACCTCGCAAAAATATGTTCACCTTATTTATAAAGTTATAGAAAGTTCCAAATTAAGTCGAATTTCATTCATTCAAACAGCTGTTGGATCCAAAGAATTAACCATTATATAATTCACATACAAAAAAGTGTTACCACTCAAATATAACGGCAAAGCATTGTTGGCAATATGTTTGTACTTTTTGTTGTATTGCAAGTGTAATTGGTTCAGTTTTCCTCAAGCCAGTGTTGGTCATTATCATGATTTGTGAACTGCATTGCACATTGTGTCGGTCAATGGGACAGTCAAAGAGCGTCCGTATTGTGACATTATTTATTTTTAATACCTGTTACCCAGTTTTAGTTATGCATTTTATCATTTTGTATCATGCTGATCTTGTGAGTATTTCATCTTTTTAAAAAAGACAATTGATCGCTTTCATTAAAACATAGTTTCGAAGCGATGTATTAGTTAAAATTGTATCCATATGCGTTGAAAGTACATTAGAATATTTTAAAATATTTAAACTACTAACAATATTTACAATGCCAGCAAGTGCAATGCCGGCGACAGCTTCATAAATACCGACGGCTGTAACATGTGCGTATGTGGGACATATGGTATAGCAATGAGCACCATGAGGTCATGTCCTCCAGAATAAACAAAGCGAAAAAAACACTGATACTAAACTGACCTGTTTATTTGTATCATCTTTTGATTGACACATGCATTTACAGGAAAGCTCTTTTTCTCACCGTTTGACTGCCTCAATTAACTGCATATATACATATTGTTTACGGTACCAATGGACATATCTTCTCTAATAAACTCCGAAATGCTGTTGAAAGTGTGTTTTTATGGTAATGGTTGGACATTTTTTTATCCACCGATTTTGTCAACTTAAATAAACTGCGAACAGCTGACGCACAACTGGCGTTTTATTAATGATTTAATAGAATACAGTTTGCAAACTAAAGTCAACGCTATATTGTTAACGAATACGATACCAGAATCATTGATATACATTCCGATTATGTTATATGAAATAGAACAACATGTGTCCAATCGTTATTACGAGTTATTTTACTGTAAATAAATTGAAAACTGCTGCTAACACACTAGTCGTTTATATGAGTGACTGACATACCAGATATCATAAGGAATACATCATATTAAGGAAAAGCACATCACCTTACATCATAATGGCTGTTATATTATATATTTTATTGAGCCTTTAACTATTCAATGAGTTGAACTGGTACTTGTATCGTTTACGTTACCATTCATTGATTTGAACGAAATCTTACATTACATATACATTTTTTTAAATATTTCTGTACATTTTGAAAATCGTTTTTAAAAACTTTGTCTTTTAATTTATATTGTATGTTGCCATGTTTTAAGTCTTGTCAATCAGAAGATATCTAGAAGATACATCTTTATTTCGTCCAAATGCAAAATAGTTAAATTCTGTTTTATCTATAAAGTATCCAACTATGTATAACTAAATGTAACTAAATCGTTTTGGTTTGCTCTTTTACTGGTAGTTAACATTAACATTCTGAGTATATGCGGTTAATGTTTATTAAAACGTTTATTTCGAGCTAACGTTTGGGCTTAGTGTGGGGTTTAGTCCTTGACTTCAATTGGTATCTGGCATTCGAAAAAATATAAACGGATTATACAATTTCCGCTTATCTTTGTGGAAGTGTGTTTATTTACTTATTTTTTTACGCATAAGTAAATCATAACTCATTGATAAACAATTGACCTAAAATCTAATAACACTATATATTGCCGAATACAGCCGATAAGAATGGTATAATATAGAGAACTATATTATAGGCCTGCACGCACATTGTCTGTCTAAGCGCACATATATTAAAACTAATCCTGGTTCTTGTATCATATTATCCAGCGTCGTAACTTTTTAAACATATTTTAACATTTTTGTGTGAATTGGACTCGAATGCCCTTCTTGTTCAAAGTAGAATCAAGTTGATATATAACAGACTATTTAACTTTTAATGTATTGGCCAGGTCGCATACGCAGCGTACCCGAGGTTTATTAGTTGACATTTCAAAGGCCCTTGTCTCGCAGCATGCGATTAAGTAAAACGTCACATATAGACAAACAGATACATTTTACAGTCAACACACATAGTCAAATGAAAGTATTATGTTGTATTTAATGTCGTTATTCTCTTTGACAGTGTGGTGAGCAACAGATGTCCCTTGTAGTTAAACGGCTTGTCGGTTCATATCATCTGTTAGTGTCATCCCGCTCTAAAATGTGAAAACCAATGCACGATGTTTGTCGCTAATTTACCGCGTGTAAATTCTAATGCTGGCATGTTTTAAATTACAATTATCATTCACGTCGTACATTTATTATACGAATACCGTATTGGTTAAAACTCCACAATAATAATTTTGCTCAGGCGATTAACCAATAAGTTAGCATGCGACACGAACATCGACTGTATGTAAGATAAGAACAACAGGTATAAGTACAGGGTTAAATATTTGAATATATTATGACATTTATTGCAATTGTTGAGGTTTTCCATGCACATAGCACATAAGTTTTTCGAATCACTTTTCTTTCGATTGTCGTGCGTCGTTCGTCGTTTGTCGTGAGTCGTTCGTCGTTTGTCGTGAGTCGTGCGTTGTTTGTCGTTCGTCGTGAGTCGTGCGATATGCGTTCATGGTAACTGTTTCACATCTCCTCCTAAACCTCATTTTCGTTGTGTGTTCATATGACGCACCTGAGGTGAAAACAATTGCCAAACAGAATGCCACTGTGTATGGTAGTTCTTGAATTGCATACCATCTTTGTAAATAGGTTTTCTGCGATTCTGCAATTTTCAAAGGCTTACATTTATAGTATAAACATTTCGAACAAGTCCTTCCTTTTCGGTAAAACATAACTATCGTGGCAAATGCTAAATAACGTGTGTATACGCAAAACTACTTCGAAGACAATTCTCACAAACAGTACACGGATGAACGATCTTTGTTCTTCTTTACCCTTTTGTTTATATAGACAATCCCAGAAATCGATACCTCCCGGATTACCCGCCCCTGAATACTCTCGCGCGCCTCCAAAACGGTACTGAAGAAATAAACATGGACCTATATATGTTTGTATAGGTCCCTACGCAAAACAAGGAAGCGAAACGGTTTTATCGAATATATTTGAGGATTTAAAGAGTTTCTGTTATCGATCTGACAACCACATAATAGTTCGTGTTTTTTTTTAAATATAAATTACGTAATTAGTAGAAATAAGGTTCATCTGCATTCTTTTAAGAGTAATAAAACACAGCATGGACATGGACCTATTTGTGTAGGTCCCTGGCATGAATAAGGTCTTGATTGTCATTTAACATGTTATTTAAAGGTGACGCGTGATATCTTATCTTAATTTCGGTATCTACACATGTGCAGACATGTGGTGTCACGGGCAAACCCATAAACGCTTTTAATCCACACTTGGAACATCGCCTCCCATTTAGCGAATTCGTTCGCGCCTTTATCGCTGATGTTTTTTTCAAGAGATGTATGTTGCTGTCATTAATAATTCGTAATTAACGAAGAAATAAATCACTTATTTTGTTCGGGTTTTTATTTTTTAAGCGTAAATTTAGACCGTTCTACGAAAATTTAATAAAGACATACGTTTAGGAAATCTAGAGAACACAATTGGAACTATTTAAGTTTATTTAAGGCTCATTATTTTTCATGTTGAACATTTCAATCGTGAATTAAGATGTTATTAAGAAAATTTAATAAAAATTCAGGCAACATGTAAAACGTTATTTAAATAATAATATAAGAAAGTTGTAGACAAAAGCTGATATGTCCTTTTCAATAAAAAAATATGACATATCCTGACATCTTACACAGTTTTGCAAGCGAATAACTCCCATACTTGTTCATTTAAATCACAAAATTCATTTCCGGCTAGATATTTTTGTATTAGCTTGAGAGCGATTTTTAAATAAAAGATTGCTAAAAACCACTTTAGTTTTAGACTAAACTAGATACATAATTTTAATTAAAAAAAAAATCTCTACCTGAAATCTTACAGAGTTTCGATAATAAAAATTTACGGAACAATTTTAGAATCACAAACTTCATTTCGGCTATAGATTTGTATATTACCTTTAAAATGACACTTACAAGGGAAATATTAATAGCGAAATGGTAACTGTTTAGACAAACAAAGATATGTATTATTCAATAAAAGAAGTCGTCCTCAGTCTTTAATCTTACAACGTTTCTTAATGAATATCTCCGGAAAGTATAGAAAGTACGACATTTAATAAGAAATAATATAGGCTTAAACAAAGGCAGATATCAATTTAATTGTCTACATCGACCTTAAATCTATCTTATTAATATCAAAGATCTATCCAAAAAAATTGGTCTGAATGGATGTTTCCAATCTTTATATATTGATAGATCTTTGTTAATATCTCCGGCACTATTTACGCTAAAATCACAACGTTTACTTCAGACTTTAGATATTTCTATACCTCTATAATTATGCTTGAATAATTTTATTCCATAAAGAAATAATTAAATTTTATACAAAGGCATTACTGAAAGGTATGCTTAAAAATGCCAACTCGGCCTTAAACATTACGTGTTGTCACTGAATATTGTTGCAGAGACACATATTTTATGAATCTATCGTGTATATTTTTTATTTAAATTATATTGATTTACGATGTGATACATATCGACACTTGGTTTCATGTTTCACTTGTTTTCAATCCTAATGTGCGAAGTCATAAAGTACTGTTTATTGGAATAAAGCGGGTGTACACTATGATAACGTTGTAATCTGTCAAATTCTTCAGTACCGTTTTCAATCGCGGGTTACGTAATAGCCAATATGGCGGCGCCCATATAATCGATTCTGGGATTGTCTATATGTAAACACTTTAACGCCTGGATAAGTGAATTCAGTTTGCGGATTAAGTAACGCTTACGTCGTGTTATTCTTGTTGTAACTTATTCCTATTCCATTTCAAATGCAGAAAGTTGAAGACTGTTTCAATTTCCTTTCAACCTTAAATCAATAGATTGAGACAAATCACACCTTTTCAAATATTAGCATACTGCTGTTATTTTCGTCAACAAGTAAAACGTTAAATTCTCATGATTGTGTTTTTGTCCGCTCCACCTGTCAAGGGATACGGTCAATTAGTAGCCACTCGACTCTCGTACAATTATTACCAGACGTTATGCTTTGATTGTTCCTTTAGTAGTAAAACGGGACGTTTTGATATTTGCAATCATAAATGTTGTTTGTTAAAAAACCCATTACAAACATAAGGAACAAAACGTATTTTTTTTTTCATAATTATGTTATTGAGCACATTCTGGAAGGGTACTTTATTAAGAGAAAAAAAAGCGAAGTACTGTGTGTTTTTGACTGTGATAACGTTTACTGTTTATAGCCCTGATAGCTCACGCATTCTTTGATAAGATTGTCACTTACTGATTGTATTTTATCGATATTTTGCACTGTAAGTTTAAATTATACTTACATATTGAAAATAAAATATGTTAACCACATTGATTAAGTCATGTTATTTTAAATCAACCTCGTAATTAGATTTCGTAAATGTATATTCAAAGCAGTACTCGTATAGTACTTAGATGACGAATGCCATAACAGAGGACCACAATATGACCTTACACAATGTATATTTCAGTAATAATTACACTTCATAACCAAAATGTTTCTTGCTTTACAGTTTATTACAGCAAATACATATTGCTGGTGTAGTCATATGACTATCAACTACCAAACTGATGATAACCAATCGGTGGAAGTGATCATCTGTTCACAAGTCGCCCGGTGGACGACAATGCTTGGTGCTGCATGCATAATGCACTGAGCCGACGATGCCTTTGCACCTACATATGTTGCAGTTGTCCCAATTCAGGAAATACTCGCCGGGATTCCATAGCTTGCCATTGACCTCACACTCTAAAAACACGCATAGATTGATTAATTCCTAGCCAGGTTCAACTTTTGGATAGCGTTTAATATGTGTTCAATGACTTGCATTGACCCAAGTTTGCGAAATGTTTATGTGTATACTAATTTTTGCACTTGCCTTAAAATTTAGTTTGACGGGCAGTAACAAGTATTTCTTTACAATTGTTGTATTAAAATTGTCCATATTAATATATATATAATTTTTATCCGCAACGCCTTTATTTAAGATCAATTGCATATGTTATGCATGACAATAACACAAAACATGTGAAGGATACAAATTATGTTACTGGTAATACCAAATGAAAAAAAAAGAAAAAAAAAGACACCACGTGGAAAGTTTTTTAAGACTTCAGGTCGTGTATCGCAACTTAGTATCCAAATTAACAATATACAATACATAAACTACAAAACATGACTATTTGCAAAGCAGGGTAATCATTATAACCAACGAGTTATTAGTTTCATACTAGTGATCTATTAGAAAACCCAGAACATACGCGCAACAAAACACACCGAACGGCAAATGAAAAGCCTCTTGCTCTGGCTTTAAGACTATTAAAACAAAAACAAGTTATAAAACAAAAAATAAGTTTGCCATCATATAGTTGCAATTCATAATATGTGAATGTTAAAATACAACGATTTAATCAGTTCTCTATATACCACGGCGCTTAACCAAAACGAATTATACCGAAACAAATAATGAGTAACTTACTAATACTGAAAACGGCAGCGGATAATACTAAAAACAATACATTTTTTTTTTTTAAAGTTTGTTCTTTTAGTTTCACACTTCTGTATTTGTAGTTTAATTGTTTTCGCGAAAACTCCTTTGCATGGAAAACAGATATTAATTCCGTAGCTCGATTACTAGTTATCAACAACGAAAACATTAAATCGCTGTGTAAAAAAACAACACTGTCCGGTTATGTTCAACACCTGTGTAAAATGGTACTGGTAACAAGCAGTGAAAACCTGCACTATCCAAATATGCTCAAAACCTGTGTTAAATAGGGATAATAATGCCGATATTTGTCAATATTACCTATACAATTCATACGTCCAAGCTCGGTCCCTCTTTAAAAAGGCATTATAACTCTTATAAAGTCATTCACATGTTTAATACCGGTTAAGATTGTAAGAAATTGAGCATTTTATGCATCAAGTGCTGTAAACTTGTAATCGCGAAACAACCTTGTTGTCAGCAGACAGGTTGTCTTTGGCTGATTGGTTGTATTGCTACTGTTCTTTTTGTGTTATATACATTGACAAAGATCTTAAAAAAAACAATTAAGAAATATAATGTTGACGACTGTTTATCAATAATACACTTGAGTCGGAGATATTTTATGAACAAACAGTTTTCTTTACAAGATTTTTTATCGCGGCGTCCCCGTTATCTTTTGAATTCGAGCCGCAGTCATTAATGTACGCTTCTTGAAATTATATAATTATTCAATAGCTAATTAAATATGCCGGTCTTTTGTGAAATAACGTCATATTTATGGCGTTCTATGGTTTTATTGATGTGACATTATCCCTTATCTAAACTTGTAAAACAACAGGTGACACGCACTAAATAGTTAAATGCAAAGGAAGCAATAAAGCATCTCGGAACATGTCATAAGATGTATTGTTAGGTAGTCATGCTAAAGTAATGCGTTATTTAACAAGAATTTACATAATGTCAAACTTACGCTCAGTAGCCATCTCCACAGAAACGACGACAGAAATAAGCACAATACATAAAAGTGTTGTTTGCATGATGAATAGTGGACGTCTATTCCTGAAACAAATCACCTTAATACACTAACAAACTGCACGCTTTCTGCTGATTTTATATTATAGATTGCATTTATCTTTAAACATATCTAAAGATTTATGCATGAATGCAATAGATAATATAAAGCGGCTTCAAACGAAATTATTAAAAACATATTTTGTTAAGAAATTATTAAATAACATGTATATAATGGTACACTTATTTGATTTAATTAAAAAATATTTTTCATTCAGCTTATATGTGGATGTTGTTTGTTTTTAAAACTTTACTAATATTTAAAACTAACGGACTCGGTAACACGTTTATTGACATGCGTATATTCACAAGTAAAATACACACTTATTCCTTTCACTAGTATCAGTTATGTGTAGGATGAAACAAACTTTACGTTTGTCGACAGTATTTATAGGACACGCTAGCGTGTGATCGATGTATGCGTGTTCCGTAAGTGAAACATTAATGGGAATCGAATTGTTTGTTTAGGCTATCGAGCATGAAAGCAACTTAACGTAAATGATCGGTGTGTGCTCGTTAAGGTTCGGGTAAACATAGTACGTATCATTTAAACGTTTCACCTTCATTTCCACATTATACACTCAGTTATTATAATACGAAATTGCAAACCATTTCGATTGTGAACGGTGCTTTTTATGACATATGCAATACAAATATTTACCAATAATACAAAAAGAGGTAAGGATTATACAGACATTGCACCGATAAAATAATCCTGTATTGTTATTCGCTGACAGTTTATTTTGATATTTTGTCAGAAAGCGAATGACTACAAATGAACAACCAACGGGTACCAGTGTTTTGCACTTTATTCGAAATAAGGAGTTTTATGGCTATATCTTTAAACATAAACATCCAACGGACAGCGTTGCTTTAAAATGTATTTATGAGTATTATAGTTTTATATACGATTCTTATTAACACATGCAAAATGAATCAGTATGGAAGGAACACTTGAGTCATGTAATATTCCCTAATGATTCACTGAACAATAAACAACAAACTCTACACGGGTATACCTGACTAAACTCGACAGAAAATATTTAAAAAAACGCATGTATTTCAACTTAAGAATAAAACAGCTGGTTCTCATTATCACACGCATATAACACGCATATAACAGCAAGAGCAATGACAATGGATTTATTTGTAATGCAAGGCCTTCGGCCCATAATACAAGCATCAATCAATGTTAATGAAATTTAACATATACACGATATATATATATATTGAGTTTTTTGCGAGCGACGTGTTGATACTTATTCAAAAATATATAGATTCACTAGGAGCACGTACTTTTAATACCAAAACAAAGTAGTCATTATTGCAAAACTGAGTACAGTTTTGCAACACTTGCAACACAATGTGTATAAAGTTATAATAATCAATACAATGTAATGGTTTCCAAACTGCCAATTCACTATTCACAATTTTATAATAACCAGGGGGTTATTTTTAAAATGCGAGTCGTCTGCAGCAGTTTGTCGGAGTTTTCTTATCTCTAGTTCTAAGTGGGCGGAGCGATCTGTTATATAGCTATTGGTAAATAGCATTGTCTCCAGACGTTGTTAACGAGAAACACCGCCGCATGTCCGCGTGCGATACCAATCATGTCGACACATGGTCCTGTACATTAACAGCTGCCCAGTTCACAGGGAATTACCTCATTTATGTATGTTTGATTGCAAATCTACATCTACACTTTCTTAAATATTTGATTTTATTTAGTTTATAAGCAAAACAATACAATTGTTAATTTATAGAATTAATCAGACAACATATCATTTAATTCTGCCGATAATAAAATACAGATTTTAAATGATACATTTAATATGTTTTAGAAAGTAACCAATGTTCTTTATTTAAATGTTTTTACAGACAACAATTAATGTCACAATCAACTCATTCCAATGCTGATGTCATTTAATGTAACACCGTCAACATAAGTAACAAATAAGGTCAACATTTTGCCCTTACGGAACCCTATACTCATACCTGTCTTAAATAGCATTCTACGATATTGCAATACAGAAATAAAACAGGTATTGCATTTGAAATGTTAGGAAACACTCGACACGTATCAGAGTTCATTGTTTTTGTTTAACGTTTTTGTAAGGGATATTTAATTTGTTAGGGTAGCCACCTTTGCGCAAGTTTCCCTGTTCACAAATCGCAAAAATATAATAAACTACGCGTGTTTGAAACGGAAACATTTATTAAAGTAAAGCAATTTAAATTTTACTGAGTACACCATTGTACATCTCAATATTTAGTTATGTAACCTATTATAAATGTAACATGTTATATTCATCCGAAAAAGTATCGGTTACTAAATTGCTGTCAATTTATAAGGTTGTCACCGAATACACCGGATTAATATCGCAAAGTAGCAATATTAAATACGTTCCTGTAGTTTTTGTAGTGCCTGAATAAATACTAAATCCAAAGTTTACATTTATTTAATTTGTCAACACTGTAAAACTATCCATAACGGAACAGATGTATAGCAGAAAATTATATAAATTGGAATACAATTTAGGATAAATACCGGTCCAACTTTGTTAAATGGCTAAACTAATAATTTTACTATATAACGAAGGCCAAATCATGTTCTAATACTTGATAGAGCATGTGTTGGTTTTACATTAAGACGAATGCATTAAATTAACATGTTTTTTTTATTTGTGCATGAGATTAAATTATGGTCAATATACAATAACTGATTTTTTGGACAAAGCTATTTGAATTTCCCTTGAGACGCTTCGACCAAAATCATTATATGTAAATAAACTTTTCGCAAAATGCAACTTAATATTATTTATTTCATAGAACACACGGATTTTGTCCATAAGGGGAACATATACGGTCCAGCAGAAAACTGAAATGGGTATTACACAGACTGTATTTTATTTGTCTAAGCCTCATAGGATATACGCCATTCCGGAAACAACTATTCTCTTATCTTATTATTGTTGTAATTGATAGTTTTACAGGAAGCACACAGCTTATATCCTATA
Source organism: Dreissena rostriformis (assembly GCA_007657795.1). Taxonomy (NCBI): domain Eukaryota; kingdom Metazoa; phylum Mollusca; class Bivalvia; order Myida; family Dreissenidae; genus Dreissena; species Dreissena rostriformis. The sequence continues at coordinate 113,924 of VMBQ01003289.1, forward strand.
TAATGAATTGTATATGTCCGATTTGCTTGTTTTCGATACTTGATATACCACTGTAGAAAATAGTTTCAGCTGTCACCAAAATTGACAGAATGAATTGGTGTAAAATATAAATTTTTAAAATAGTTAAAACCTCATTATTGTTTTGTATTCGTAAAGCGTCTGCTTAACAATTACTTATCATATGAAAATTGCACATTCACCAGACCATCCGTTACACTCAGACCCTTACTATTTCAAAATCGAAATATTCCGTTAGTCAAAAAAATCAGATGTACTTTATGTCACACCCAGGGGTAAGAATGTTTCTTGTTTATTTCAGGATGACGCTGTTGTTCTCACAGGAACATCTGTTTCAGCCGTACTGCAATTTAAGGAAACTAATGTGAGTTACTGTTCATAACATAATATATTAGTCTTTTTGCCGTATATCATGCTTGGTTTGCGGCTAAAGTAAATTTGAATATATCATCTTGAGAGGACAGGAAATTTACATGGTCTAAAACATATTTCAAAATTGCAACATATTGTCTGTATACAGTAACAGCAATAAACGCACTTATATATTGTGCGGTGATGTGTCATTCATTAATGATGTTGGAACGTAGCTATGCTTGGTGTGTAACTCATACTTAAAACATAGAAGTGTGCAAGTTGTGCAGTTCAGTTTATTTGAAATAAAATTACTAGTCTTCAATCATAGTAGCATTTACATTCCAAAACTTATCAAAAACCTAACAAACATGCAGTTGTGTTATATCCTGAGAGTATATGCTTATTCTGAGCATACCTAAATAAGCGTTTTCTGCAAAGTTTGAAGATTTTATTCTTCTGCAAGGGCCGGCATTTGTACATATTTGTTATGACCTTATTATTAAAATGTCGGTTTGGTAGCATTTCGTCGCTTTATTGCTATAGTGCTCTATCTCAAATTTTTTTTGCATCGCTGTTATCGTGAGAACGAGATCTTTAATATGACGTACTCGGATTCAAAATTCCGTCGTCACAAAAGAAGTTTTTTGATTACATTTTGCTCTATCTCCCACATTTGTACAAACGGGTGAATGCTGTACTGCACCTTCTCCGGTGCTGTACTGCACCATCCGGGACTAAGAGCAAAGTAGAATTCAACGCGTTGTTAAACCTTTACATGCGTTTTTCTCCGAAAAATGAAAATGGAAGTTAGAGCACTAAAGCAATATCAAGAGACGATTTGTTCGCAATGTATTCGTTATTGCAAAGCCGATGGGGAAAATATCAAACTCAGTACAATAAAAACCAACATGCAATATTGATTCGCTGTTTATTCATGATGCCATATCTGATGATACGGTCATATGTGGCGTGTTCTGAGAAAACTGGGCAAAATGCTTGTGCAAACATTGTCATCCCAGATTAGCCTGTGCAGTCCGCACAGGCTAATCCGGGACGACACTTTCCGCTTAAACTTGATTTTCGCTAAGAAGAGACATCATGTAAATGAAAATTCCATAAAAGCCGAAATTGTCGTCCCTGATTAGCCTGTGCGAACTACACAGGCTAATCTGGGATGACAATTTACGCACAAGGATTTTGTCCAGTTTTCTCAGAACACGACACATATTCCTATCGACAATCAGTTCTGTCAGCGAGCAGCTGTGTTCAGTGCAAGATATTTAGCAGTGCCACTTAGCTATCTTTTTCCTTGTGATGGATGATAACAAAAACCACAATATGATATTGATAGTATCCTGTTATTATATTGTCGTTTTATATATTAACATAAAAATCGTTTTGACATCATTTAAACATTAACATAATTATTATATAAACATTTTTTTCAAAAATAGAAATTCACATATTTTTACATATATCAATAAGGAACAAAAACCTATTGTTGACATCGTGGGAAACATGAACAATTTATTTTAGAAGCCTAGTAACGCGCATCTTACCATATGAAAGCGCAAAATTTCCTGTTAGGCGTTAAAACACGAATTCAAATAATTTCAATGCGTAGGAACAGTGTTTGTGTTTGTGTTTTTGTTCAGTTTACTCGTTATGGCATGAACAAAGTTAGGAATAATGAAACTCCATCGAAATAACTAGAACGATGCATATAAACATGCCCATGTTTTATTATATGATTGATTTAACCTGACTCTCATAAGTAATTCGTGGCCTTTACATTCTTTAGAAAACACATATCTTGCATTATTGATGCGGGTATTTAACAGAGGGGGTAATCACGTAAATGATCAAGATGGGGACATCCGTGCCGAAACAGGTTTTTTTCGCTGTTTTATACCCTGTATTGCTTTTTTTTTATATTCCGCTCATTCTCAAGCCTTATCAGTAAGAAAGTGATGAGCGATTATTTCGTATCAATATTCACTTTATGTCCCGACTTTACTCGTTATGAATGTTCTTTGCGGTAGCTGTTATTGTGTGATGTATTTGTGATCACTGTTTTTGCACAGAAGGCATACATTCAGCTTAATCGTGATTGTGGTGTCAGTACGTTTCACAACCTCGTTCTCATAATAAGTACTTATGCTCTCACAAATAGCCTGTTCTATTAAACAATCTATACTGAATTTTGTTACTCAGAAAGAAAGACCACTTATTAATAATTATAAAATTTTAAAAACATCGTGCTATTTAGGTCCCCTTATTTTTTAGGTATCTTCGTGGAATTTTAGATTGATTGGCACATTTGGGAATGTCTATTTACACAGCTACACATTGGTTATTAAATATGCTTACACTTTAACATAGAATCTACTGCAGAATATCCAGAGCGAAAATCTGTTCATTTATTTTATGCTTTGCCTCTTCCCATGTGAAAACAAATGAATGCATGCTATTTATCAGAGAAATTCCGCTAGAGTTGTAAGAAGAGTTGACCCACTTGTATATATTGTGACGATCATGCGTTTGCGCCCGGTATTAGAGGAAACGCAACAATGACTTTTAATATAAACATATCTGGATTTAGTTTTGCTTTAATATCAATGCTCTAGCATACAAATTGCATTTTAAACCTAAGGTTTAATATAATTAACGTCATCCTCTTGTCTGTGTTCCTTAATTTAGATGTATTACTTGGAACTGTGAAGTGGCGAACATATCATAATCACAAAAGATTTATCGGGTTAAACTTCGAAAATAGAATACAAGAAGGTTGTTGAATGTGATACATCAGTTGCTGTTTCGGCTTAATAAGTTGAGCGGTGATGTTTGTTTTGTGCAAGCTGTTAGTAGGCTTCCAGCAATACACTACTCAAATGTACATGTATAGTTTAGCTGTTCATACAAACGCTTCCAACGTTATGTTATGTAAATTATTGTTTTGAAATGTGATTACCATCACTGTAAATGATAATTATTGTAATTGGGTAAATGTTGTCTTATACTCATTTCACGTATTCACATTATACGGATTTTTTTTTTATCGATTTTGGGTGGTCTTTGTGGTGTTACAACTTTGCTTCCAATAAAAAATAACAGCGATGTTGAATAGTTTACATCATCTTATAACTCTAACTATTAGAGCAGACAATCGGAACTGCCAAGAGACGCTGCCAACAGAAATCGAAGAGGCAGCACATCAGAACAGAGCCAATGACCTGTTCTGTATTACCAAGAGCATATCAGGAAAGCCAGAGAGGCCAGTAAGCGACAAAACATGGAGTGATAGCAGATGATGAACGAAGAAGATGTGGATCGTGCACTTCCAGGAGCTTCTTAAATATTTTGCTCGTGCGAACCCAACGGACATGCCCCAAGCTACAAGCGATCCGCCAATCAAGTGCTGTGCACCAACGAAGGAAGAGCTCCGCAGTGCCATCAAGTAATCGAAGAACAATAAATCTGAAGGATGCGATAGCATACTGGCAGAAACGCTGACGGATGGCGTCGAGACCAGTGTGGAGCTACCCGCCCTTCAGCAAGATTTTAAAAGGAAATTGTAACAATGTGTGACATTACGTGCAATTTCTGAGCTCCTCAGTACAAATCGCAAATTAATTTGTCTAAGCGTCTTTCGTTCGTCCTGCTTCATATGCCGTGCGTCATGATTTTAAATGCGTTCTGGGTAAATTTCTCAATAAATGACATTTCCTCTTAAACTGTTGACATAACTCTATATAACATCAAATGAATGATCATTTGATTGAACAACTTCAACGTTGTTCACCTTATTCAGTTATGATGGTTTTGACTGTCCTCAGAGCTAAAACCGATAGGTTTAGTATTTTGTGTGCTTTATCGTTTGTGTTTCTTTTACACAATTTGTTCATAATACCTATCTGACCGCTTCCAAACGGTGAGCATTGACAGCAAGGTATCAGAACCAGTGCTGCTGACCTTCAGTGTACCCCAGGGATCTGTGTTAGGTCCAAAATTTTATACCATGTATACTAAACCTGTTGGGGAAATTTGCAAAAAAACATGGACTCGGGCATCACTTCTACGACGATGACTCGCAGCTCTACCTTTCCTTTGAACCCACCGATGGAGCAGCCCAAAACGAAACACTAAATCGAGTTGAAAAGTGCCTCCAAGATATCATCTCGTGGATGAATACAAATATGCTCAAACTTAACACCGACAAAACCGAGGTCATAGTATTTTCAAGTCAAAACAACGCCAAGTTCGTAGAAGGGTTAACTGTTAAAGTAGGGGACTCGACAATTAAACCATCACAATTCGTTCGAAATCTCGGTGCTTGGTTTGATTCAAGAATGAACATGGAACACCATATTAATGCTATAAGTAGATCATGTTTCGGTCAGATTAGGCAAATAGGTCACATCAGGCAATATCTTACACCAAATGCCACAAAATCCTTGGTCAATTCACTTGTCACATCTCGGTTAGACTATTGCAATGCACTGCTGTATGGAACACAAACATCAGCTATCAAGAAACTACAAAATGTTCAAAACACTGCGGCGCGTGTTATCACAAGAACATCCCGCTATAGTCATATAACACCGATCCTAAAAGAATTACACTGGCTCCCAGTAGAAAAAAGAATCCACTTCAAAATACTCACCAATGCTTTCAAAGCCTTAAATGGACAATCGCCTGTTTATCTTAAAAACCTACTTGAAGTCTACGAACCAAAGCGAAACTTAAGATCAAAGAACGAAGCGACTTCATTAGTGATTCCAACGAAGATTAAATCCGTATCATACGGGGAGCGAAGTTTCATGTACGCTGCCCCCAAACTCTGGAACTCACTTCCATCAAACGTTCGTGGTTCTCTAACACTGAATTCCTTCAAAAAGGCACTGAAAACTCACCTCTTCCTCCAATCTTATGCAACATAAGCAGTGGTTTATTCAATTGCATTATATAAAATCTCAATCATCATGCACTTGAATTAACCCTTTTAAAGGAAGCATATTTATTCCTTTGGGGGTAAAAATAATAATAATAATAATAATAATAATAATAATAATAATAATAATAATAATAATAATAATAATAATAATAATAATAATAATAATAA